>BMAV01016833.1:0-174513 GCA_019973955.1 Trichonephila inaurata madagascariensis
AATAAAAATTACTATGATTCTATAATTTTTTTAGATTAATATAATAAATATATTCCTTTTATATATATGTACTCTATAAATTGCAGTGTTCACTTCGAGCATTGAGTTCAGTGAGATTTTTATCTTGTAATAATAAGTTCAATTTGCTTTGAAATATTTCATTTCTTTAGAGACTGAATTAAACTTTATATTTCGAAATAAAATGTTGTCTGAAATGAAAAAGGATATATAAGGTAGAAAATAAAACTACAACCACAACCAATTGTGAATTTCTACTAATAAATGTATTGAGATCTGTTAGAAATTTTATGTATCCGGCAAATTTTCTTCATCTGTTTTGTCAGGTTTCTAATGATCAAACTAGAAGAGTTCAAACATAAATTAAACTTATGTCTTTGTTTCAGCGTAATTCCGTGTACTTTAGAAAAATTAATGAACCGATTTATTTTAAAACCAATAAGTGCAACACATTGAAGCAGACAGGCTATTTGTGTTGGTGATCATTTTGCTGATGATTTTCCTGTTGTCAGAGTCCATTCAATTGGTTTCAGACTCAACTAAAAAGTCATCGCATAGCAGGGCTAGAGAAATTTAAATCTATGCTTTTCTCTACTAGGCAAAACTATTGAAGTGACATTTTTATAACAATAAAATAACTCAAAAAGGCTAATGTGAAATAAAATATTCACAAAACATCGGGAAAAAATGAAAATAGGCAAGGCCCTCTCAAGGAATGAGAAACCTAATCAGTTGTGCTGCTCAGCAGCTGACAACTAACAGGAAAATATGTTTAGGGTGTGTTGAAGAACTAGAATCTTATTATTTGAATTTTTTTTTTGACAATTTGAAATTTTTTTCTTTTCAATTTGTACAGATTTTAATCTTTCTAAAAATACGTTGCTTTAATCTCTAGGGTTATTAGAAGCTCTTAAAAGCTATTTTTAAATAATATTTTAAACTGGGCAACGCCCTTTTGAATGGCGAAAAACGTAAGCAAATTACTTTGTTTTTGCTTAAAAGTTGAATGTCTCATATGAACCAAACATATATGTTTTTTTGTAAATTGAGTCTTTAAATTCTTTATTTTCACTCCGATTATAAGTCTCACTGTATACTTAAAATCAATTTATCTCAAAATGTTCGTTCTACCTTTTCTGAAAAACTACTGTTCTTAATGGTGTGTAATTTTTAATAATATGCTTACAATGAGGGCTAATATATACTGAAAGATTATAGCAAACTTTTGCTTTATTAGTTTGGTTAAAATCTTAAGATTTTTATATTCATCTTAAACAACAAAGTACTCTGTACAGTATCATGGCAAGTATTCTTTTAATATCTTTAGTTGCACGTATTCCTGCCGCTAAGAATTTCAAATGATAAATGGCCTAATGGTTAATACCACGATTTGAAGAGCGACGTGTAATGATTTTGTGCAAGAGTGTCATTGACTCTCTTCGTGTTGATAGTATTTAAATATTTCGTGTCTCAAAGATCTCCTGTAAACATGGAATGGCAGTTTAGAGAAGGAATGTTTAGGATACGTTTTTGACAATTATATTTAGCTTCAAATTTTTTTATTGGTATTGTGTGTGCGTGTGACTTTCGGAAAATCGACTCGAGCCACAACTTTATGTAGTTAATTGAAAAATGAAATCTAGTATTTTGCCTTATTAAAAATTTAATCAATTTTTTTACTGAAACGCTAGCTAAATAAGCGAATAATAACGTCGCACTCTTCAAATACCCAAGGGCTTTGGTGGCAGAACCATAATTTTGAACCATGGTCAAGTGACGTTAATGACACCCCAATCTCCTAACTACCACACCACACCAGTTGAGAACGTTTCAGCAATCGAAATATTTAACGTGCATTGCTGCCCTACTCGGCGAATCATTAGCTGAAAAAGGAATCATGTAATAAAGAGAAACCACTTATAATTGTAAAAAATTGCAAATAAATTATTTGAGGTTTGTGATTCAAGCTGTAAGAGATCATACTTGTCAAATTTTCGGACTCATGAAGGTCTCCTCGGTCGAGACGAATAGTTTAGTGAAGAAGTCTTTTCAGTCCTTAATCGTTCCTTTAATTTGTCTCCTTTTATAAAGGTAATATACTTTGTTCTTTAAGGACTAATATGCTCCTAAATCTGTATTGTAAGGGAATTCGCAGTTATTATTTTAAAAGTCAATGTGCAAAGTCTGATTATGAAGTCATCACATAGCTGATGCAAAAGAATATTCTGGGGGCTTAGTCTCTAACCTGGCTTTTGTGGAAAAAAGTAAGCCTTCAGGAGTCATCTTTAGCGCATGGATGGGATTTACAAATTTAGAGAATGTATTGTTAATACCCCAGGTGTTTCTTCTAAATACAAAGTTCTCTCTCTCTCCGCAAATAATCAATGAATTAATATATTATAATTACGCGTATTGAAAAATAATGGTATATAATTTTAAATGTATAATTATCAGTTATGAATGATTCAGTGTATTATTTTTTAAGCATAAACTTTTGTTATTCCGCTAAACATTTTCTGATCCCGTGCATCCTAATGATACACTGAATAGTAGGTGGTCCCATAGTTTCATCCTTCTATAATTGTAATATCGTGACGTCATAAAAAGTTCGAACCACATAGGAATAACATGGGAATTCTAATTTTAGGGATAACGCCCACCCTTAAGCCTACTATCTGCACATGAATTAGAACAGATGAAAAAGTTAAACGAGGAGAAAATATGGTCAGATTTCCATTAACGAAACTCAAAATTGAACATAACTCACGCTGGAAGAATTTATTACATATCCCTACATGTTCCAATAGCCTAAATATTCGTAATATACAAATAATGATTCCCATATATTTTCAAGGTTCCTCTAAATATTAAAGTGAGATAAAATGGGTTAAAAACTAAATTTAAAACCTTGTTTAATTTACTATTATGTGGGAAACAATTTTTTCCCAAAGAATATATAGGAAATATATTATTTAAAACTTCTTCAACTTTTTATTTATTTGGAAATTATTTATTATCAAAAAATTTTTTTAAATTTTTTAAACAAATATTTAGATAATTGTATAAATTTTTTCCAAACTAAAGAAAAAAGAAATTTGATGTAACTTAGAAATTTTGACGCTAATTAGCCCCCAAATATCGAGAATAAATTGAAAAGTATATGTATAAAAATAATGGATTGTAATAAAATTGTAATTACAGAAAGATTTAACTTCTTTTCAAAAGGTAAGAATATATTTTAATATAACACATATGCAAAAACATAATAAATTGAAAATCCTAGTACAGATGGTAATGGCAGATAATGGTAGAAAATATCAAGTTAAAAGTGGAAATATATAGATACAATAAAGAACAAATAAATTAGTGCCCCAAGAAATAATTGCGGGATTGTATCCAAACTTGGAATGAAGGTTAATGTAGAGAAGTTTTGCAAGTGATTCGAAATGCAGCGTGATTGAGCATTATGTATAGCCAGTAGAGGGCATATAACTTCCATCTCCGTGGAGTATGAAACAGGTAACCAATGCTTGACTGAGTGTGCTGAATCGTTTACAAAGCAAGATCTGAGGTATAAATGTAATTAAGCTGTTTTTGAGAAACAATATGGACAACTGTAGCAGTTTGAGAGGGGGAGAATTATTAGCATGATGGAAGCTGGGTGGTCAGGTAGGCGAGTAACTCGTCAATTAAGCCACTCGGATTGTGTTAATACCAGTGGATCCAAGATATGTCATTTATACAGCGACAGGGCTCAGGTTGCCCTCGACAGACCAATCGTCGAGAAAACTTTCACATCGTAAGATATGCACGCATACAACCAACTGCTTCATCAGCCGCTATCCAGGCAC
Source organism: Trichonephila inaurata madagascariensis (assembly GCA_019973955.1). Classification (NCBI taxonomy): domain Eukaryota; kingdom Metazoa; phylum Arthropoda; class Arachnida; order Araneae; family Nephilidae; genus Trichonephila; species Trichonephila inaurata. The sequence goes on from BMAV01016833.1 coordinate 3,870, forward strand.
AGGTAGCACCTTCACTAAGGGCCCCTGTGCCTTCTCGAACCATACAAAGGCGCCTGGCTGAAGGGTATTTGGAATCGCGGCACTCAATACGTGTGGTTTCCTTGACGCCCACCCATCGACGCCTTCATTTGGAGTGGTACCATAAACGACGAAACTGGATTGCAGCTGAATGGACCCAGGTCGTCTCTAGGAATGAATCCAGATTTAATCTCAGCAGTGATGACAATCGTTTTCGTATGGGGAGACCCCGTGGTGAACGCGTCAATCCTGCCTTTGGTTTACAGTGACACACCATCCCATAGGTGGTGTGATGGTATGGGGTATCTTTTCCTACAATACACTGTCACCTCTAGTATTTATCTGTGGCACCATGACAGCCCAGTGGTCTGTCCATGACATCCTGTAACTACATGTTTTGCCACGCATGCAACGGCTCCCAGGAGCAATTTTTCATCACGACAATGCTCGGCCTCTCACGACAAATGTGTCACAAATTATCTCCGCACTTTTACTACCATTCCCTGTCCTACCTGATCCCCAGATTTGTCTCCAATCAAATATAACTGTGATCATTTGGGATGGCGAATTGGGGATCCCAAGAATATTAAAGAAATAGAGTCAAGGTTACAGCAAATATGGAACGAAATGTCTCAAGACATCATACAGGACTTGTGTGCCTCAGTGCCCGATTATATCGCATTGTGCATTCACACTAGAGGGGGTTCAACATGGTATTAAATCTTCCTTTCTTTTGCCTTTTTCTCCGAAATAAATTATCCATTTTCTTTGATTTCCTAATCATTTACTTTTATCAAAATTGTCTTTCTGTATGTAAAATTTCGTTACATTTTGACGACTCCTTCTTGGTGCGCTAAATTTTTTCTCCATGAGTGCTTTATAAACATAATTAAATATTTTCACACACATGATTTAAATTCACAGCAATTAAAATCAACAAATCGTTTATTGTCGAGGGATTCAAAAACTTTGAATCATGTGCATGCAGTGCAGGTGACCAGATTGGTTACGAATTTTAGCTTCCGGAGACTTCACTTGCGCCAACTTGTCTATAAGATGATTCTAAACACGCATTACTCAACATATGGAGCACACTTCTAACCCTACTTATGAGGCACGAGAGTATGTAGACAATAAAATAATATTTTAAGAAGTATAAATTTACCAAAAGTATGCAAAACAAATGGATTCTAACATAAAAATTTTTTACACTTGCATTGTTAATGCAATGTGTTTCAATTTAAAAATTTGAAAGGAAATGTACCAAATTCATATCTGTGTAATTTTCAATCTTTCTCTACTTGCGACCCCATTTTCAATCTTAAATTTAAGCTCATTCTTCTTTCATTTCATTTCATGTATTGAAGTCAAAAAAATATACTTAGACGTAAAGCTACAATATGACTTTAAGGTATCTGACTATGTTCAGAACCGTGATTTTGTAAAAGCGTATAAATGGATAATATTTATCATATTTAGTGTCACTTAGATTATAAAATGTATATAAACTTTTTGAAAGAATATTATTACAATAAAAAATTATTTAAGTAGAATCTTTTGACAAAAAATGAACATAGAATGACCCATTTTCAAAATATTCTCCTTTTTAAACAATGCTTCTATTAAAATAATAGTTTGACTGTATATAGCTCAGACCTCTGTACAGAGGCTCAACTACAATTTTGAAATATATTACTTAGAAGTGGGTTTATCCATGTTTTACGACAATAAAGGGAGAAATTTTTTGTATGATTTTAGAAGCATTTTTTAAAAAAAGAGAACATTTTGAAAAATGGTTATTCTAAGTAATTTTTTTGCCAAAATAAAGTATTTAAAAAAATGTTTTTGTCAAAATGTCCTTAAAACAATTTTATACATATATTCTAATCTAAGTGACACTAAATATCGCAAAAATTATCCATTTATACTCTTTTTTTAAAATCCCGGTTCCGAACGTTGTCGGATACCTTAATTATTAACCGTACAAATTATTAAGATAAGTATTTAATTGTGAATGTAAATTGTGACTGGTAATTATCAAAATTGTTCTTAATTTAGTACTGCCAATTTAATTATGAAATACATGGCACACAGTACTGCTATATTTATAAGTGTATTACATCAGTGTAAGTGTTTATTTTATTTTTTATTATGGCGGTTTTTTTTTTCGTTGCTTCCTTACAGTAGACTAGTAATTTTTTTAATAACTTTTGTTCTGGTCCTTGCTATAACCGGTGCCTCCTTGTCGGGCCTTAACTCTCCCTAAGGGGTGCACTCCACAGTTTTAAAAACGTTGACATATGGTATTACTTAAAATATTTATCTTTTATTAATAACAAGCGTAAAATATAATAATTATCCTGTGATAACTTATACTGTGTTTATGTTTAAAGTCATATTAGCTTTAGAGCGTCAAAGTATATTATCATTGCTTTTAATAAATCATTATTAGATGTGGGGAAGGCACGATGATTGAATACTGGGTCACACACATCGAACGTTTGAAAAGCACTGTTCTAAAGGAATAAGATTGAATTCCATTGAACAACTGTCAAACGGAATAACATATTTTCCACGTACACAACATACTTCCATATGTTGTATTAATCATTTGAGAATAAAATATTTTTCCCTTAGAAGGCATCACAAACTTAATAGAAAAAAACACATATATCGCGGAAACTTTTTTAATTAATTAAAACGTCTCAGCAAGAAGACATCTCATGAGAATTAGGAGAGAAATTTTACGCAAATCAGTAGCTTAAAAACAAATAATTTATTTGCACAATTTTACAATAATAAGTGGTTGCTATTTTTTTGTGTAATTCAGAAGTTTCCAACACTGGCCCGCCAGCACGTAAGTTGCAGCCCACCGACTCTTTTTAAAAAAGTTTTAAATATCAGGATTTTAAAGATTTTTTTTTTCATTTTGAAATGTATTTAAGGGAAAATTTATATATATATATGCAATGTATTTTCCTGTTAAGTGTTCTTGTTTTAAAATAAATCCATTTTGAAAGTAAAAATGTCCTTTAGATTAAAATAGATTTATATTTTATCAAACAGTTACGTTTGATTTTACTATAATTAATTACTTTTTTAATAAATTCAAAATTGTGCGTTATGCATATCCCTTACTATGGATACTACATGATTATCTGTGAGTGCGACTTTTGTTTCTCCTCCTCCTTTTCTGTTTGGAATGCCCACAAAGCAAGAGACAGTCAGAGATAATTTTTAAAGTTTAAAAAAGTTATTCGGGACGGTTAAAATAAAAGACAATGTATACTTAATCGTTTGAGGATGACAGCACAATCCAATTTCAACAATGAATAACGATAGATCAATTCAAAAGGAACACCGTAATTTTCAAGAAAATGGCAATTTAAACACATTTTAAACATTATTTGATCATTACATTATTGTATTGTATAAATATTATAACATTATCTATGTCTGCATACATGAAAAATAATGAAAACAAAAATAATAATTCATTCTGATTTAAATTTTCCCTCCAATAAATGTTTTTTGTTTCCAAAACTGATATAAATGTACATATTTTTATATGCTGCCCGCAAGTTTCATTTGGGTTGGTCACCCCTGGTGCAATTCTTTTTGAACCAGATTTTCTTTTGTGTTTTCAATGTATTTTATTAAACTGAAATATTAAATTCTTTTAAATGCATAGCACATTACTTAAAATATTCGATTGAAAATTAGCATTTGAAGAGAAAATTTAGCTTACAATTAATTCAAGGTTTCAAATGATTACATGAATTTAGAGATTACAAAAAAAATTAAAATTTTTATATTTAGTTTCAATATTTTGACAGCCATAAACTAATAAATTATATCAATATTTCGACAGCTTTAAACTAATAATTTATATCATTTATTTTTCTCATCAAATATGTAAAAATGTGGCGTTGTGTCAATTTCGTAAAAGTCATTGCAAATAAAGAAGTATGAAGTTAGTATAAAAATGATAATTATGTTTCAAAAACGTAAGGGATATTTTTAAAAATATGTAGTTGCAATTAAAAATTGGTTCATTACTAGTAGCTCTCGTGTACTCAAAAAATGCGATTTTAATATTTTACCAATAAACCAGAATGAATTTCACAATCGCAAGCATTTTACTTCTTTTATTGCATAAAGGTTTTCATTTTAAGCTCATTCTAAGCTATTTGGTAAATTAACCATTTAACTCGACAGCGCAATTTCCCACATCCCCAGTTCTATCAGGGGACTGGGGGTTTGTTGACACCCCCAGTTTTCCTCCGAATATGCCCAAGGCAAGACAAATCTGATTCTAGCGCCACTGCTAAAAATTATCTGAATGTTCAACCCCAAATTTCCCAAAGGGGATCTTCGGGAGAATTTATGACCACCCCCAAGTGATCAAACGACCAACGAGTAGTTTTCCCCTTTTTCCCTTCACTTGGCAACCTCTGACGAAAATTTGGGAGTCGCTTGATATTTTGAGATTTTTTATTCTAGAAACAGGCTAAATGCTCATCCTTTTCTGGGACACACGGGCAGACATCAGGAAATTTCCCCAACATGGGGGAAGGCAATCCCGAAGATTTTTTGTTTTTCGCCTGAGTAGACAGCGGGATTTTGATAGCGGCTTTTCCTCCAAGGGTTTACGTAACATGTTGATTTGAAAAACCAAAAAACCAAAGAGACATTGACGAAAAAAAACTAGAAATCTAAAAAATGCCCTTTTTGTCAATACCACTTGATTAGCCCGCAAATTTTTGGTAAAAATTTCAAATTGAGAGAGAATCAATTCCTGTAAAGCATCAAACCCTGTAGTATAAATGGAACCACCTTAAAGCTCATGCTGTGTGGAAGAATTTTTTACATACCCCCCACATGTACTAATAGTCAAAATATTTTCGCACCATACAAATAATGATTTCCCATGATTTTTTTCTAGCTGTCCTTTTAAAAGACAGTGAGATAAAAGGGGTTTAAAAAATTTTAAGCTTTTTTTTTAATTTTTAGTATTATGTATCAATTTAATCCTTAAAAAAATATGTGGAAATATTTTTCCCCTTTTATTTTTCTTTATTTGGAGTTTTATCAAAAATCGTGTTTTAATTTTTATTAAAAGAAATATTACAGATGTATTAAGTAAATGTTGTTTTAAAGTGTTCGTACACTTGAAATATACAATAAAATTTAATGTTTTCGACTAATAAAAATTATTATATTGGAATCCTAATTTTTTAATCATACCTGCCACTTGTTCTTAATGAATTGACATAATCATTTTTTTTTAAAAAAATAGAATAACTTTTTTTTAAAAAATTAATAAAAAAAACTGCAAAAAATTAGGCCAAAAAGTCTTTATACATTTAAATTTTTAAATCTAAACCCCAATTTTTAAATATTGTATTTTTTTTTTAATTTGGTCCAGAAGAATATATATTTATTTCAACAACTTTTAAATGCTTGGTATAGATTTGATCAGTTTTCTGAAATTTTTTGCATCTTTTTGGCGACCATTCTTTTTATGTTTTATTTTTTTTTCTTCACATTATGTGATTCTATGTCATTTTTTCTTTTTTTCAAATGAAAATCTCCCCAAATATGTTCTAATTAGCTAAAAAAAAGTAATTGAGGATGTGTTTCAGAATTAGGACACACTTATTTTGGTTTACCAACGATATACACTGAGACCCGGTGCGCTTGGAGTCATTATTTTTGTTAAAAAGTCTTTTCCATTACCCAAATTTTGGGTGGATAAATTTAAAAAATTTATCTTTAAAATAGTTAAATAGGGGCCCCATGATTCAAAATATCAACAAGAAATACCAAATTACCTAATTATGGGGCCTTTTACGCCCCCAAGCAAGAACACTTCCACTTCCATGTTTTATTGATCCAACTAGATTCTTGGGAATAAGTTTCAGAAAATTCAGATTTGACAGGGAAAATTAATTGGGGATGGTAGAAAAATCAACATTTTTGGTTCCGATAGGTCTCTAATAGATTGTAAGGGGAAAATTAAGGAGTTTAATCCCATGAATTTATGTGGAACAAAAACTCCTTCACCTCCTCTTCATGATGGAAGTAAAGGTTTTTCGGGGTGGGGTTGTAAATTGGCCGGGAAAATTCAGGAAATTTTGGGTTTTTTAAATTTTTGGAATTATGAGATCTTTTTAAAAATTTTCAAAAAAAATTTTTAAATTATCCCCCCGGAATTTTATAGGGCTGACTTAAAATGGTCAAGCGCCCCACCCTCTTTTAATTATGCCCGGGTTTTATAAGTGCCCCCAAATTTTAAAAAACCCTCCCCCAACCCATTTTCCCGTAGATTATATTTGGTGAGATTTTGATGTAAAAATAAAAAACGACAAAAAACAAAATGTGAAGTTAAAACAATAACCCACAAGAAGGGGAAAAATCGATGAAAGAAATTACAAAAATTGTCTATTCAAAACGTTTAAAAGTTTTTGCGGACACTAAAAGATATATTACAAAGGTACAAAATTAAAAATAAATACACAATTTTTAAAAAACTATTTTAAGATTTTTTTTGGGAGTGTACAAAAATTTTTTGCTTTTTTTTATTAGCTTTTCGATTATTTTTTTATTCAATCCTTAAAAACATTTTAAAATCTTTAAAAAATTACGTTTCCCAAATTTTAATTTTATTTTAAAACCTTTAAATTTTATTAAATTTTTTAAAAAGGGGAAAACTTTTTTCCCCACTTTATACAAATATATCAAAAAATTTTAAATTTTAACTTAAATTTAAAGAAGAGTTAAACTTTTTAAAAATTTTTATAAAAATTTTAAACAAAATTTCAAAGGGGAAAAACTGGCTGAAAAAAGAATCCCCGTAAAAAGGAAACCACTTATAATTATAAAAGTGTGTATATAAATTACTTGAATTTTGTAGTTCCAGGCGACCACGTCCTCCCAGCATTTCCGTTTTATTTTTTTTTTAGGGTCCCCTGTTACCGGGGAAAAAAAAGGTTAAAATAGTAATATATTACGAAAAACTTAAATTGGGTTTAAAACTTAAAACATCGATCCGGGGGCGTCCCGGAAAAAAATTTTTTGAAAGTTAAAACTGGCATATAGGGATTTTTTAAAAATGATGATGTGGAATTAAAAAATGTTTATTGGCTGGAGCCATATTTTTCCCCTAAAAATAAATGGGTCATTAGTTTTTATCTTTTAAGAGGTGGGGGACGTAATATAAAAAAATGAATTAATGCTCATACGAAAAAGAAATCGGAAAAAGTGCATGTTTCAAAATTACGAAGGTATAATGCACCTGAAAATTTAAAGTTAAATCATGAATAAGTTGTATATAGTTTTTTTTTAAATTATGATAAAAAGAGCGTTTTGGGCTGTATTGTATTTAGTGTTGCTTAAATTTGTGAAAAAAGGAAAAAAAAAGGCAAAATTCAAAACGATATGGACTATGTTCCTTTTAACATAGCTAATTTCATAACCATGGTTGTATAAACTCAATACGTCTTTTTTTCTTTTTTTACATGGTTTTATTTAAAAAAAGGGTTTGAAAATGTGGGAAAAAAAATAGTTTTTAAAATTTTGTATTTATTAATGCGCATAATTGAAAAAAAAGTTGTATTGTTTTTGTATAATAAAAGCTCTTGAAAAAATGATAATTTTAACAAATGTTTCTTTTGAAAAAATTTTTGTATTTTTTTTATAAGTTATTTTTAAATTTTGTATTGTAAAAGTTTTATGTAATTCCCAAAACACTAGAAAAGTTATGATTGTTATTTTTTGAATGAAAGAGGGTTGGGGAAAAAAGGAGATACTTTAATTTTTAAACGGGGTCAGTAGTTTTTTTTAAAAGGGGGGTGTAATATAAAAAAAAGATATATTTGTAAAACTCCCAACCGAAAAAATTGGATAATGCAAAAATTAATATTTCGTCAATTTTTCCCCCAGACACAATCCTTCCCTTTGATTTGGGGACCCCCCTCTGTCAGGGGGACCGAAACCCAAAAAATCCCAGAAACCCCCTAAAACATGTCTGTTGATTTAATTTCAGATCGACGACAACCGGGAAATGCAATTGTTCCCCGTTTATACTCCCTTTTGGGGTTCTATGCTCTTGTCTCCCTTCAATTCAATTTTAAAAGCAGGGCTTTTGGGTTATTAAAACTACTATTTTCAGCTGGGTATTATTCCCCCAGGTTTTAACTCCTGGTATTTCGTTGACTTTCAATATGAACATTTCTTTTTTATTTCCACTCTTGGGTGGTTGAAAATTTTTTTTTTTTTCGTTGTTAAATTTTTTTTCCCTTATTTTTGATTGTTCATTTTATGCCAAAAAAGCATTTTACTTGCAGTGCTCTTTGAATTTCTTACTGGCTTGACACATTTTTAAAGACAGTAACGACAGCTATGGACTTTAAAATCTTTTTTTAGTGTCAGGGTTTCTTTCTTTGGAAAACACTGAAGCCACGTGTAACAATAGTTTAAAAAGGCACGGGGAACCCCCCTTGGGGAACAAAGGTTTTAAAATGGGGAAAAAAACCCGGGAAAAAGATAGCGAAAGGTGAAATTCCCCCAAAAGACCAAGCTTTTTTGTGGCTCTCTAAATTCTATTGGTTTTGTCTCCTAGACAGAGGGGGTAAATCTATGGGGAAATTAGTGTCTGGAAAAAGGGAAAAAATAGAAATATTACTTTAAGCATCATCGGTTCTCGGTTAAAACTTTCAAATATATCATTTTTAAATATTAATAAAAAATAATAATTAAATATAGCTTTATTTTATATATATATATATATATAAAATTTGCTTAATTTTATATATTTTATATTTTATATATTTTATACCCAAAAAAAAACCAAAAATATAACTTAGGTAAACTAAAAAATAGGAACGGGAATTTTAATAACAAACTGCTGGCCTTAGTAACAAATATTGAAGGGTTTAAACAGGTTTTACAGCTAGCCAACCTTCACCTGTAATTTGCCTGTACAATGAGCAAAAAGGAAAAAAGAATATTAATATGAGAAGTTTAAATATTACAAATAAAACTTATATCATTAAAACATAACGATAAAATTATAGCCTCCTAATATTTATTTGTATATATTTAACATCAATGCAACAAAGTAGATAGTAAGACTTACTTCGTCAGTATAGCAACATGTTATATTTTCCGCCTAATACAGCAAGAGTAATAGCAGTTCCGCATAAAAGCAAAATTAGTTTTCTGATAGAATAACATAAAGTCTATATAGTCTGTCTATATATATAGACTTATAACTAATACATTATTACGATAAATAAAGTTTAAATAAAATTTCTATTTATAGATTAAGATAAATTTGAAATCCAGTAAGGCACTTTAAAATTGTTAAAATTAAAAAATATTTTTTTATCATAAATATTACTATGTAATTTATAATCCTTAATATACAATGATACATCTCAGTAATTAGTTTTAATTGGATTATAATTACTTTTAACTAAGTTTAAGTAATCCAGATAAAATCAATATTTTGATATATCTTACTCTCTCTCTCTCTCTATATATATATAGATATATATATATATATAAATATATATTTAATATATATATCAATCAAAATGGCAACATTGTATCATATTTTCCCTTTCTTCTTGTTCCTGATTTTACCTTTTCTTAATCTTTTGAAACATTATGTGTTTTAGTTTGGACTTCTTTTCTTTTTAAGTGCAGTCGATTGGCTTCAGTATATTAAATTATTGCCATGAAGGAAATCAAACTTAGGTCCTCATAGGCGCAAGGAAAAAGTAGAAAAGTGACTGTAATAGCACATCACAGTTAGGAAGAACGGGCATCAGCAATAGCGAAAAACTGAAAAAAGTGGTTCAAACACTTGCTGAGTGCACATCAGAGCAACATGCCACCAGACTTGAGGATTCACATTTGTGAGCACAGAATTGTGTTTTGCAACATCAGATATGTTCAGTAATCAACAAAAGGAACGCAAAAGGTTGTGAATGGCTAAAAGATGCCAACCGGAAACAGCATATGAACGTCAAATATGATTTTGTGGTGAACAATCACACATTACCAGTCATCTTGAAACCTATTATAACCCAGTGAAATTTTATGTTTAAAGCCAGCATGTTCTCATGTTTTCAACCGCACAATGAGTGAAATGCATCCTTATTGCAAGGCTCTGAAATTTAAACAAAGTGAATGTTTAGTACCACAGGAAAAAATAAACTGCTTCAACTTGGAGAACCACCAGAGCCATTAAAAACTTTGCTTGCCAGATATAATGTAGAATCAAAACATTTCCTATATAACATCAGGAAACACAATTCATGTTTCCAAATCATATTATTTGGAGAATTGTACATTTTTAAACAAGCCCCTAATTTAACGAAAATATCCATAAGCATTGTAAAACTAACCCTTTACCCTCGAGGAGTCCAGGGTAGAGTCATTTAAAATTATCTTCAAACTTAAGGTTTCCAATATGAAGATAATCTAAATACTTTTAGTTTCATAACATAAAGACAAAATATGCTTAATAACTTCAAGTATTTGGTAAACAAAATACAAATGAAGGTTTGTGTATATATATTTATACATAACTTACATGCAAATTTTAAACATTCTAAAAACATGTGCTTTCTCTTTTTTCTTTCTTTTTATCCAGATTTAGACACATCAAAGCGTGACAGGTTACATCTAGTATATATGTTATGGTTAAAGTGTGTATAACCCAGCTATTTCATATAATTAACTAGGTATTTCATAAAATAATTAGACAAGTCAGTTAAAGTGTATAATAGTTTCAAAATTTCATACTTTGCTTAGTTATTCAATGAAATAACTAGCTGTTTGATGAAATATCTAAGGATAGAACCATTAAATTGAAAAATAAATTATTTTAAAGATTTTTTATAAATTGATTGATCATAAATGTCTAAAATCGCTCGAAAAATACATTTTATTCCTTTTGCCGATGAATAAGTAATGAGTAATAAGGGAAAGCAGAGATGTATAATTTATTATATTGCCATTAGTTAAACAGAGAAGGGGAAAAAGAATGTGTTGCAAAAATAAGTTACATTTAAATATTATGTACAAAATACTTGCTGAAGAAAAGATGTTGCTTCATAAAAACATTTGTAAACTTTTCAAAACAAAGATATACGATAATATCAATTAAAAAATTTTTTGGTATACATTTTATTTTAATTTGGTTTTTTTATTAGTGCAAAGGATGCTGTGATGACACTTTGGGTTGAACTGCTTATTGGTTTTAAACAAGCCCCAATGTTCAGTATTACACTTTTTTTTCTTACATGAGCACTTTTTAAATCTTTGTGCGGCACCGCAGCTATTAAGATGCTGCAAAAGATCGGAACGTTGAGTCAATATTTGGAACTTCTTCAATGGAAATTAATTCTCATGTGACATATACTGAACTAATATTTAGAGTACAAATGTTTTATTCCACCTAATCGGAAAAATTCTTGCCAAAAAAGTTCAACTGGTTCAAAAATCTTTCGAGTGTCGTATTTCATACTAATCGTAATTCTATAGAATATCTAGTTAAATGGTAGAATTCAATAATTTTATATAATTTAACTGACTGATCTAGTTATTTCATGGGATACCTAGTTATTCTATGAAATGACGGATTTCACGCTTTAACGGTAATATATATATATATATATATATTATATATATATATATATATAGTATATATATATATATATATATATAATTTCCTTTTTGAAGTTACACATTGTCACTGTTTGAATTTTGTTTCATAATAATCTTTTAAATTTTCATTTTTTGAATCTCACACACAGAATATAGATTCCTTTCAGCCATGGAAGAATTTGGAATCGGAATTTTCTGTAACTGTGTTAAGTGTTTCATGACTAGGTTCTCAAGATAATACAATCTATATAGCAGTATGCTGAAGATGTGTATTCTCTTACTCATCAAGAATTCCACTCGATTGAGGCTCCTTGTGACTTTCTTTTCCCAAAAAGAATTGATAAATGATCACATTTGTTATTTATAATTTTGATACTTTATATTACAATATTTTTTTATAGGTAAATCATTCTTTGTAATATTCGATATGTTTCCTGAAACTTCGCTTCGGAATATTCTTACAAAGTGTTCATGATTAGATCATTTTAGCTAAATACTCTTACTATCGTGATTATTATCATAATCAATGTGGAACACTTTTCCTACAGCAACACCAGAAATAAAATCAAATACATGATATGGTTGTTAGTGTATAGTATTTTTCAAATACAAAATATTATTTCGTAAGCCAATCCTAAGATATTGTTGAAAAATTTACTAAAAAAGAAAAAAAAAAAACCCTTAGATAAAAGATTTTCAGTTAAAAAACTAATAAGTTAAAAGTAAATCACTTATTATATATGTTTGCAAAATATATCTTTTAACATCATTTTTTTACTTTATAATAATTCGTGATAAGACTTTCAAAACATGACTGATAGCGACTTTAACCAGTAAACAGCGTATCGCAACAGAGCGTACGATTTACTTACATTCACTCCTCAGAAAAGTAATGGTTTAGTAAGGTTAAACTTTTCCTATGTATTTAAGTATAACCCTATGTATTTTAATTCTACTATTTCTATGTATTGTGTAATTTATTCTATGTATTTTAATTTTAATAATCCTATGTAATAAAATATATTCTATGTATTTTAATTCTAATAATTCTATGTATTAAAATGTATACTAAATATTTTGATTGTAATAAGTCTATGTATTAAAATGTATTCTATGTATTTTAATTCTAATATTTCTATGTATTAAAATGTATTCTACGCGTATTTTATTCTACTTATGTAATCCTTTGTATTATTAATTCTATGTATTTAAAGAAATCTATATGTGTATTCACATTGAATTTTCAGGCTACTGAATAAGCCCAATTTGCAGAATAAAGGCATGGTTGCAAAAAGGAATTACATTAAAAAATAGCAACCACTTTTAAATGTACAATTGTGGGAAATTAATTATTTAGTTTTCGATTCGTGTTATTTTAAAAAATTTCCATTGTCTTGAGAGGTCTTCGCTGCCGAGACCGATTAATTTATAAAAAAAAGATTTTACTTTATTAGTTTTGTAATTCCTTTGTAAAGGAAAAATAATTTTATCTTAATGACTCCTAAAAGTGTAAAGTGAATATGGAATGTAACTTATTTTGATGCAAGTCTATAATTGAATCAAGTACCAGATCTTTTCCAATCATTTGCGTTAAATCTGATGTAATGGAAGTCTTTGAAAGCCTAAAGACTTTTTAAATGGGATTATATAATGTGAACAAATCAGAATAAAGTAACCATAGAAAAGTAATCTTCAAAAACATGAACGTGATTCACATTTTTAAAATGCATCGTCAATATACCAGTTGTTGATCCTAAATGTGAAGTTTCTTGAAATTTGATGAACCCTACTTAAGTATTATAACACTAAGAAAAAAGAAAGCAAACGGAAATTTAAATAAACCTAAAACAAAAAAGTATTACTTAGCAAAAATTATTTATTTTTTAAAAATTTTCACACTATTGGAAGATTTTTAAGTCTCTACGTCACTATTCACAACGTTTATGTTGCAGCATTTTTAAAGCCATCAAAATCTAAAAGGGGCCATTTAGTTGTAATTATAGATTATCTCAGAGAAAAAAAATAAAACCCGAACTGTTTAAAATTACAGAAAAAACTACCCTTTAAAATACAATGACAAATTGACACCCACAGGACTCAGCCACGGATTTAAAATAGGGAAAAAATTATTGAGTTCGTAATATAAATTTGTGAATACGGAATAATCTGTACATGAATTAAATTTGAATGAGATGAACGAACTAATTTCATTTGGTAAAAATTGGGATTTAATTTCAAAACATTCTAACGAGCCAATCAATTCAGTCCTTCTTAAAGTCTTAATATTCGCGAACCAATATTCAATCATAAATTTCATGGCACTCTCCTTATACAATAACAATGCATTAAACAATATACTATATTTGCAAAAAGTACGATACGATTTAAACTCTTAAGTGCCACCGGTGTATAAAAAGTCTCACCAAGTCGCACATCGGTATATATACGTCTTTTCAATTGATTTTCTTGAACAACACAACTGTTATCTATAAATTATTCCGAAAGAATTTGAATTGAACAAAAGGACCTTGACAGTGTTTGAGTTGAATTTACTCATTTCAGTGGCTCGGAAAAGGAATAACTAAAAGCGATAACAAAAATACTTTTTTTTTTTTTTCCATTTTTTCCGTAATTTTTATTTGGCAATTAAGGGATTTATTATAAACCGTACGAATTACCAATGAGTGCTAACTTTTGTATATAATTGTATATATGACAATCCCATTGTTCACTGGTAATTATTAAACTTTGTCTTAACGTAGTATTGGTAAATTAATTAAAAAATCTATTGTGTAGCACTAATATATATATAAATGCAATACTCAGTGTAAATGTGTATTTTATTTTTTAAGTCAGAATATTTTTGTTTGTTTACTTTCAATAAATTAATAATTTTTTAAAAATAATCTTTTGCTTTTAACTTTACAATATGCTCGCTCCCCCCTCGTAGAGTTGTCACGCTTTTAGTGGAGGCACCCACAGTTTGATAAAAGCTTAATTAATTCATTTGGGGTTAAAGTTAGAGGTCCATAACAGCTAAAAACGCTTTGACATATTGTTTTAATATCCTTATTTCTTCGAGTAAATTCAGATTTTCAGCAATATAAAAATGAAAAAAAAAAAAAGTGTTCCAAACTCTTAAATGTAGATGCAGTGAAAGTGGCATTATTCTTTTTTCGACTTAATAGAAAAGAAACTATCAGTAATCATCAAGCTCAGATTTTGTAATCAAAGTTTTCTTATAATTAATTAGTATTTAATCATGCAGTAATTATTTTATTGTCGCTGTCCTACATATAATTTTTTAACATTGGAAATTATCATTATAAAATAATTTGCGTATCGCTTTAAAAATAAGTAAATTTATTTCAAACTTATTTTTTTTATTCCGCATAAATTTAGAAATTGGGAAAAGTGTACCGCAAGTAAAGAAAAAAAGCTTTGATTAAGTATCCGAATTCAAGAGAGGAAGGATAGTGGCCTACCGAAATTGTGGATTAACTTTGATGGAAATTGGAGTCGTGTCGGACGAAACCAAACAACTGTAATGCAGATACGTGACTGTTGAATGCAGGAGGAAACGACGGACCGACGTGGCCGATCGCATCCACCTAAGTGCACCACTTCATATGAGGAAAGGCAAATTGTGCGCAGAGCATTGACGGATCGCTCAGTCACATCACGAACCAAAGCACATCACATTGAGTTTGTAACGAATCATTCAGTGTCTGCGCTTACCATTCGACGCCGTTTACAGCAGGATGGACTGTCCTCAAGACATCCATTGCTTGGTCTACCCTTGACGCAGAACCACAGAGGTCTCCATCACCAATGGTGAGATGAAAGAAGGATGTGGGTGGCAGAATGAATTGAAATTGTCTTTACTGACGAGTCACGCATCTGTCTGCAACACCACGATTGTCGGTTTCGAGACTGAAGACGCCGTGGGGAGAGGTTGCTGAACAGCTGCGTTATGCACCGCCACACTGGTCATGCACATTCTATTATGGTATGGGGAGGTTTTGGAAATCACTCTCGCACACACTCCTCTAGTACGCATTCCCGTACTTTAAACTGCCAGCGCTACACTCCAAGGTTGGTCCATTTTTTTCTTCCTTACCTTCAGGCTTGGTCACAGCCAAATTTCAACAGGATAATGCGTGACCACACATGGCACGCATTGCCCAAAGGTTCTTCGTCAATTACCAGATTGAATTGCTTCCCTGGCCGGATCGCTCTCCTTATCTTTCGCCGATAGAAAACATGTGGTGCATGATTGATCAACGATTGACCCAGATTACACCCCTGCTGCCACACCAGACCAACTTTGGCAACTTGTGGAACCTGCGTGGGCTTGTGCACCCAAAAACACATCCAAAGCCCCTTTGAATAATGCCAGGGCGGGGGCATCGGTGATCTCCCCAATGGCGGCTTCTCTGGCTACTGATTCTGGCAGGAACCACACTTTACGAAACTCTATAAATTTAATCATTTGATACTTGGACAACATGTTATCTACAAAATTAATTGTGTTGTGCTATCTCTTGTCTTTCTTGGTGCTGCATTTACGGTAGCCAGCAGTGTACTTCTACTGTTAAACAAATCATTCACAAAATAGTTCAGCAAATTATTTTCAAAGTTTTTTGAGCTACCGCTCTCCCCGTTTGAGTTTTTCGAAAAAAAATACATTTCGAGTAAAACGCATTTTAAAGTTTGACATCTTGTGTAAAGTTATGGCGTCTACTTTACTAAAATTCGTGTAATCTTTGTTCTAATAAATTTAAAATAATAATAATAAAAAAAAAAAATTGTATTTTTATTAAGCTAATATGATGACCTATAAAAGAAAATTATTCACAAAAATTGTCAATTTCAGAAAAAATCCTGATTTTAGGGTAGTCGGATATCTTAAAACATTCGGTGGATACGATGAATTCTCGAAAATTTGAAATTCCATGTGTTGATGAAATATACTCGTATTACTTTACTTAATATTCATTTTTCAATTAATAAATTTTAAAATTAAAAAAAAAAATAGATACAGCCCTTTTTTTTAATACTATTTTCTAAGTTATGTTAGTGAAACCAATATTGAAATTTACTAAATATATGAGGAGATTAAAATTTATTAGGAGAAAAGATAAATCCTTCTAATCATTTCACTTATTGGTAAGGGTCCTCCGTCAATATAATCTTATTTTGGGGACCTTGATAACACGTGTATGTTTCTAACGAAAAAGGTTTTGTATTTTTAAGTTAACCTCATCTGATTAATTGGATAACATTAGTGCATTTTTTTAATTACATCATTGAAACAAATTGAAGCATTATTAAATGACGCTTGAATAATTTTGGCTAGATATAACATCTTATACTTTTCATTAATAAATATTTTTCAATCATATTTTTTTTAATAAGGTTTTTTCCTTATTTTAAAAATACTTTATTATTTGTATGTGGCACCACCTATAAAATATTTGAATTTTAAGTGCATAATTATGTCTCTTCTTAAGTTGAGTTTTGAACCCCAAAAGTTTTCGTATAAAATTGTTAGACACTTGTGTCCTAGCCATTCAACCACGAAGGCGTAAAGCTTTTAGTACATTTAGTGAACATACCAAAAATCATATGAACATTTTAAAAAAAAAGTCTGTGTTGCAAGGCACCAGCTCTTAAAAGTTAATTTGTCTTAAAAATTCAATTCTGTAATATTCAACGTTCATAATTTAATCATTTATATGACAATATCAAAAATTCCGAAAATATATATATAACATGCTCTTCAAGCTGACAAAGAATTCTCCAGAAGTCCCTGAAAAGTTAGGTGGAGGGAGCATTACAGTCGTCTGGCATTATACGCAAAAGTTATAGAAATTTCTAAAATTCGATTTTAGATTCTCGTTCACTGCCCTAAAATACAAACGCACTTTCCGCACCCTAAGAATTTTAAGCTAAGCATCTGTGTCATAGTTCACGAAGAAACGGTCGTACGGAATTTACCAGAAAAGTTACGGACATTTCTCAATTGGAATATCAGATTCGGATTCCCTGTTTTCAAATAAGCCAGTAAAAAAAGTTTTCGCTCCCCAAGTCTTTTAAGTTAGGCTCCTGCTATAGCGGGCCTACTACACAGTTGGACGTCATTATCCGTTAAAATTATGGTGAAGCAATTTGAGATTTGTATTACACGGCCAAAATACACAAAGCATTCAGTTTTCGTGCCCCTTGTTCACTTTCATCGGAACGCGTGCATTGCTATTTTCTGCGACCTTTCTCTTTTCCCGAAATCAAATTCGAAATCGCGGCATTGCAAAAAATTGAAATTGTTAGTAGAGATAAATCCATCTTGTCACTCAAATTGGATTAAATGACACACAATATGCTAAATTAATTACGATCTGTTAAGTAATTTCGGAGTTAATAATGGGCAAATATGGTGATACTGGGAAGTATATTTGTATTAATGAGGCATTATTTTGTTAAATTGTAATTCAGTTTATTGACATTTAAAACCACATGAAAACACGAACACATGGATGGCACTTAATTACTACACATACACAAAACAGAAATGACATGGCACAAATAAGACACACGTACGCTTTTTACATGACGAGGAGAAGAAGCTGGTTGAATTTTACAGGAAATCTCTGCTTTTAAGTGAATTACAGACCCGAAGTTTGAAAACTCCCATTTCTTCGTAGGACGATCCTTATGTGTGTTTCTTGCATGACTACTGTGTTAGGCTATTACTTAACGAATACTCGTAAAAGGCTGCGTTTTTAACCTTTCGTTTAAAAATTTCTCACCTACAAGATCCTAAAAAAATACCACTGGGGAGAGCGCAATTCCCATTATAATATATTGACGCTGCTATTAGAACAGAGGGAACATAATTTCCCACTTAAGTTTTGTGCTGCTATCTAGAGTTCAATCGACTGAATGGAATTGGACGCAGTTTTGGTTTCGAATGTTTGAAATCTTTGTGAGATTTGTCCTACTTCATATGTTTTGATGTGCCCTTGTACTGCTCAACGATTCTGCTGCAAACGTGAGTAAAACACTGTTTTTATTGTAATAACACTTTCTTATTTCCTATATTTCCATACATTTTGTGCCAGTACCTATCTAATAATATTATAAAAAATAGAAAGAAACCAAATTGGAAGAAGATCTGTAAAATGGTGGCAACGTATGTTTTATTTTCTTATTGACCTTGTCATCGTAAATAGTTTCATACTGTGGCAAGTGAAGTAACGAAACAGAAATTTAGACCGGCTAACATTCCGTATAGCATTAGCTTATATAACAGACGGATATTCCTCAAGAAAAAGGAAAGGACGTCCTGCTAGCTTCCAAACAAAGAAGTGTGCAATTCCGGATGATGTGAGCTTAGCCAGTGTGGGAAATCATATGCCAAAGATGGTTTCCAACTGTAGACGATGCTAGCACAAAATGAAAAAAAGAGGACCCGCTGCATCTGTGCAGAATGTGATGTACCCGTGCACATTGGAACATGCTTCTCATCTTTTCATGGCAAATAATCACCATTAAATTTAATTTTCTTTATGACTGTAAATGGTTCCGTGGGAAGGATACTTCCCAACCCTGAAATTTAATGTAAAAATAATATTCGACAAAATAAAATGCGTTTCATTAAATGATATTGCTTAATTGTTAATAAAACGTAAAAAAACTGGGAGGAATTCAAAAGAAAAATAAATGGTCCAGAAATGGGTTAAAATAGATAAGTTACGATTATGTCCTTTAGGCGGGTAAGCTGCAAAATTAATTATTTACGTGTGACTCTTGAAAGGCTGCATTAAAAATTAAGGGTTATATTACAAATTATTAATGCTTATATATATTTCTAATATATGGTAGGAATTATTTCTATTTTATCGAACATATAAAAATCTTACATTAGATGATCGTTGTTTGATTCAGCCGTTTTCATTGTCATTCTATTTCGAAAATTACACATACGCCATATTGTTGATTTAAATTAAACTGTAAGTGTTGTTTTTCAGGAGTTTGAAAAATGAATAAATTATGTATATATATATAATTAATATATATATATATATATATATATATATATATATATATATATATGTGTGTATTACCTATATATTATCTTACATTTGATATGCTTCATTAAAATATTCAATTCAAATAAAAGTTTAATTTGCATTAATAGAGTGAATTTGTATTTAAATATTTTAATTATTTCAACGCCATCAAACAATCCAAAGTTAAAAATTATATTTTTAATTATTATTTTAATTGTCATGTTTATTCATTCAACATGTGCTCTATGAAGGTCTTGATTAACATTTAAGAGGTGGAGTTGCCTTTGGATATTTAAAATTATTCTAAGTATTTAACACTAGATTGCAAAAGGAAGTCATTTTAACTGCTTTTTAATTTCACTTAGAAAACAATAGTGTATCTAATGGCACAATTTCTTAGACTTTTTTAAAGTATATTTTTTTTTTTCCGAGTGAAGTAAATTTCTTTTAATGTAATTATTTACTAATAACTTTTATCACACTGTAAATAATATAAAATTTAAAAAATCGTTTTAAACAAATTTATTTACACGTTAGTTATTCTTTCACAATGCAGTTATTTTGACTGATTTTGGCTATATTGGTATGTGCTTATTTTCAGTCTTCTAGTCAAGATAATTAAAATTTTCCAAACTGTTAGACAAATCAAGAGCCGAAAAGAAAGATTGGCTTCAAAGGAGTGAGTATTAACATTGTATTATTTAGCTACTCGAAGGTTTTGTCGACAGACCTCATAAATTTGAACCATGGTGAAGTGACGTCACCTGAGCTTGCATCCACTCTCCTAACTACCACAAACCACGAATGACAAAACGATTGTACTCTCGACAGATTTAACGCACATCTCTTCCCGACATGACCGCACATCAATGGTTTCAGAACGCTCCTCGAATGCCTACTCGAACACATGACACATCGGCAACGAGTCCATTGTCTTAAATACTAGGCTAAGGTGAACACAAGGCTGGCTGTGAAAGAAATCCCATGTATAAAATAATGACCACTTATATTTGTAAAATGGGGCGCATAAAATATTTAAAAAATTTAATGATTCGATATACTTAAAAGCTCCTTCACTTTGTCGAATCCTGAAATGTCTCCTTTACCGAGATCGATATATGTATTAACTTAGATTTCTGAATACCACTTTTTTTCTAATTTTCAGTTCTTAAGTAAATGTAATAAACATTATTTAAATAATTAATCCGTTCTAAAGCTTATAGTGAAAGTGATAAGTAAATTATCATAGTTGCATCCTGGTCTTCGTATACCATCTCTTAAGCAAGTGAAGTTTTTGACAATTCACAATTTAAAATGCGTATGATGTGGTTATCTTCAAACTAAAGGAGTGATTCATAAAGTGGTCTATATAGACCCCAGGGGTGTGTGAACCTAGCAAGGTTTCCACGTCAGCAGAAAAATATTTGGGGTCCATGAGGTGTAAATGCGGGTCTACTCTTGATAGTGAATCTCAAAACCAGATCATGACTTTAATTTTAAAAGAACTTTAATCAATTGGAAACCAGATTTATCTATTTATCAGATTTATTTACATACAATTTAATGAAGTTTAACACATTATTGAAAAGAAAACAACCCTTAACCCTTAATCTCTTGAGAAGATTCTATGATTCTTCATGAAAATGAAGGAATCTATGTCTTAACAGTTACTCTACTTTTTTTCACGCCATCCAAAATTAATTCGATTAACTTTAAAAAAAATAGTGTTGCCATTAGGGAAAAACATGGTATAAGAGTCGAAATTTTTTGAAATAAAAGTGTAATTAAATACCTTTTTCAGAAACTCTAAACCGCTTGATATGTTTGAAAAGAAATCTTACAAAATAAGGAATATTGCATAGTATCAAAATTGAAATGCTTTGGGAAAAATGAAAAATCTTTGCTTGATTGAATTATTCAGATTTCCTTACATACTGATATCGTTTTATAAGCTGCAACAAATGAAGTGCAAAATGTTGAAATAAATTCGAGGGAAAAAAATAACTGTTTTACTATAATTAATCGAATTTCCCCATGTCGTAAAATAATTCGTGGACAAAAAGAAATCGAATATTGCCTTTCTGAGTTTCAAAACGATTAATTACCCGTGAGAAAAAGAAAAGGAGTAAAAAGATATATGTAGTATAATCTTTCTAATGTAGTTAATATTTCGTCTTCATTTTTTCTTATCGTTTTTAAATAAATAACGATTTCTTCTACTGTATTTTGTCTTTAGGAAAATCTAATTACGGTACATTTCTTCTCATAAATAAATGAATCGTTATAAATTAAATGTATGTATCTTTAATTTTCATTTTATTATAATTAAGCATTATTAATTCCTATGTAAAAAATCTCAGGTAGTTTGTCCCTTTTCCTATGTATACTATAGTTAGGTGATAATGTATTGGAGAGATACAGGGACCACCTAATTGTCTTCCGGTATCCAATAAATTGACCATTACAGAAGCATAGGCTAGATAGTTTGTGCAGACATAACTTTGGATTACATATAGTGTTATGTCTTTGCAAGAAGCACTGTGACTGCAGTGAGATATAGGGTGAGGTCTTGGAGTTCTGTGTTTACCTTTTCATTGGAACAGTTCGCCTTAATTTTATTTTAATGGATCATAATGCGAGGCACATCAAACTCATTTAGTTGATGAATTTCTAGAAAGTGAGAATATTTGCCAAATGGATTGGCTAGTTAAATTTCCAGACCTCATCCGTAAATAGTATGCTGGAATTTTCTGGAGAGCTCCCGAATCCTCTCCGAGAACCTTTCAAGGCCTGAAAATAGTGTTCCTTAATTAGCGCGAATAACTGATTTTTGGACTGATAAATTCGCTTATTTCCGATATTAAATCACAGTGTGAGGCAAGTTGATCTCAAAAATTTTACGATACCTCCTATTAACCAAATTTTTGTTACAGCTACAGTCCTGTTGGTCATGCGTTTCCTTTTCAATGACTGTAACGCAATATCATGCTTGTGCAGTTTAACTCTTGATTTCTTTTCCTTGCATTATATAAACCCAAAATACATGACATATTTTATTGAATTATGTCAGTATTTCTAGAGAAAGTCGTCAAAATCGAAAATTGTATTAACTTAGATTAGCGGTATGTTAAATCTACCTAACTCGCGAGCAACTACAAGGGCTACAGAGTTACCCCATGCTCACAAAATCTTTAATTCTAGGAATTTTTTTAAATTTATTACCAATGAACTTGTCAGTGTCCTTTTATATGGCAGTCTTCATGTGAACTTAAATATATTTGCCACATATTTCCTTTTTTGAAGGGGGAGGAAGGACAAATGTTTATTTGAAATCTTAAGGTATTATGGGTGACTGAGTTCCCCGAGGAACCACTTTTGCTACAAAATACACTGATGTGGCACTGAATTAGGTATAGCAAGGGCTATGCAAATTGTGTAGCGTTGAGCATCATTTATGCTCAAGTGATGGTGCTGTGGTAACTGCATATGTAGCGTGTACAGTCGTTATTCAAAATTAATTTTTGGAATTGCCAGTATGGGTAAACTGCCTGATTTAGACGCCTTCGATCGAGGACAAATCGTAGTTGCGCCGCACATGAGCTTTATAATTTCCGAAATCGTTATACAGGTAGGAGTTTCAAGGTCAGTAGACAGTAACAAGAATATACCAATAATACATGGATGGGGTAGTAAAAAAACTAGCAATCTTGCAAACAGCAAAGGACATTAGCCTTGACAAAGCTTATTGAGGGACGTCTCAGGTGCATTGCACGTACCTGGTGAAGACAAACATTAGCTCAAATTATCACCCAGTTAAATGACCGTGCAAGTCGTAAAGTCAGTAAATGGAGTGTGAAACACTCGCTTCACCGTATGGGTTAAGTAAGTTGTCGACCTACCAGAGTATCAGTGCTCAATGCGTGCCATCGGTCTACACGTCTTGCTTGGGCAAAAGAGCACAAAGACTTGAGTGTAGAGGACTGGAAACGAGTATCATGGAGTGATGAGTCCCGATTACGACTACTTATCGCCAACGGGAAGCTAAGAATATGGCATCATACTCATAAAGCCATGGATCCTCCATGCCAGTTTGAAATTGTACAAGGGCGGGGTGGCTCAATCATGGTTTAGTGTGAGTTTCATGGCGCTGTTTGGGATCTTTGGTGCGTGTAGCAACTTCCGTCAGTGCAATTCGCTACGTAGAGTTGATGGATGACTACCTTCATCTGTTTATGCTGTTCATTTATCCGAACGGAAATGGCGTTTTCAAGCAAGACAACTATACCGCTCACGAACCCGGTTCGCTATTAGCTGGTTGTATGTGTATTCCTCTGATTGTTTTCTCATAAATTGGCCACCTAGTAGCGCAAACTCAAATTCTCTTGAGTATCTTTGGGATGTTTTGGACCAAGACATGAAAGACCATAAAAAGAACCAAAGGAACTTTCTGAATTATGCACAACTTTAGCCAATATTTAGCAAGTTATTTTTGTGAATCGTTTCCAGAAACCAGAGGGAGGAACGAGTGATTTGTGATCTCAATAAATTTCTACTTTTATTTCCCACATTGAGTTTAGTGAAATGTTTAACTTGCATTTATCAGTTGAATTTGCTTTCTAATATTTAAAGTCGTTGTAGATTTAAAGAAATTAAGTATTTTGAAACACAATGATGGCTAAAAATAGAAAAAAGGTTACATGCAAACAAAAAACAAAACAAAAATACAAGAACAACCTACTTGCGATTTTGAAATTTTACTAATAAATTTACTGAGATTTGTGAGAAAGTTCTAAATCTATTTGATGCTTTCTATCTGTTTTGTTAGTTTTCTAAAGATGAAACCTGTGGAAAAAATAAGAATTTAATCTTATACTTGCTCACTTTAGAGAAATAAGTTAACGTATTTTATACAGGATCAGTAATTGTAACGCATTGAAAGAAGTTGATTATTATGTATTTGCCGTCATTTTTCAGTGATGTAAATGAGTAAATGCATTTAATTGAATTCTTATTCAACTAAGACGTCGTTGCATAGCAATGCCAATTTATTCAAATCTTGATTTTTAATTACTAAAATCTATTGAAATTACAAAATTGCTTTTTTTTTTTTTGGAATAAGAAAAACATAAACGAAGCCAATAAAACCAAATATTATCAAAATATCAGGAGAAAAATATAAATGAACAAAGCGCTCTGAATAAATGAGAAAACTTGTCACTTGTCCTGCTCAGCAGTTGATAGCAACTATAAGGTAAATATGTTTAATAAGGTATACGATTGCCTCTGACACCTAAACAACACTTGCAAAGTGGTTTTTTACTGTTTTCTGTGTGCGTTCCTTATCTTCTCTCTCTCTCTCTCATCTCTCATAACGTTTATTAATAACTAGCAAAGAGTAATTCGCATGTATCGAACACATAAATATTTTATATTAGACGCTCCTTGTTTCATCGAAAATTTTTATTTACACGAACCTTTAAAAATTGGCACGATGCCATCTTTAAATATCTGCTTAAAAATTAAATGGGAAACTGATTGCAGTTACTAATTAAACAGTTATTAATTATAAATTATTCAGATTACCAACAGAAGTATTTTCTTTGTGTACTGTTGAAATTTCTAAGTTCATTTCGAACATTGATTTCAGTGAAATGTTTAACTCTTGCATTAAAAATTTGAATTTGATTTCAAATATCTATAAATAAATAACTAATATTAAT
Organism: Trichonephila inaurata madagascariensis; assembly: GCA_019973955.1. Classification (NCBI taxonomy): domain Eukaryota; kingdom Metazoa; phylum Arthropoda; class Arachnida; order Araneae; family Nephilidae; genus Trichonephila; species Trichonephila inaurata. The sequence goes on from BMAV01016833.1 coordinate 29,359, forward strand.
AAAATTGTTCTAAGCTAAAATAATCTTTAAAGACCAATGAGGGTTGATAATTAGGAAAACAGATACATGCAAAAGAAAATACAAGCACACCCACTTGCAATTAGAAATTTCACTAATACATGTATTAAAATCCGTGAGAAATTTGTAAATGTAGTGCATTTCTTTTCTGTCTTGTCAGGATTCTAATGATAAAACCAGTGAAAATATGAAATATAAAACTCAGTCTTTGTTTAATCGTAAATCCGTGTACTTTAGAGAAATTAATGAACGACTTTCTTTCAGGCTCAATAGGTGTAACACAACGAAGCATATACACTATATGCATTGACCGTCATTTCGTTGATGGTTTTACTGAAGTCAATACATTCAATGGGTTTTAGATTCAAATAGAAAGTCGTCCCATAGCAGTTCTTATAAAATATAAACGTATGACTTGTTTTCTACTAGCGAAAACTATTGAGAATTGACATTCTTTTAACAATTAAAAGAACTCAAACAAGGCAAATAAAACCAAACAATGCTAAAACATCAGAAGAAAATGAAAATGGGCAAATCCCTCTGAATAAATAAGAAGACATATATCTAGACCTGCTTAGCAGCTGACAGCAGTTAAGATAAAAATATGTGTGGTAGGGTATACGATCACCTCTATCATTTACGTAACACTTGCAAAATTGTTACTTGCAGTTTTCTGCATTCCTTATCTTAACGTTTATTCATAACTAGTAAGGAGTATTAGCATGTACCGAACACATAAATATTATAATTTAGACGCTCATTGTTTCATCGAAAAGTTTTTATTTACACGAACCTTTAGAAAATTGGCACGGTGCCATCTTTACATATCTGATTAAAAATTAAATGTGAAACTGATTGCAGTTACTAAATGTCGATAAATTATTCAGATTACGAACAGAAGTATTTTCTTTGTGTACTGTATAAATTGCTATGTTTATTACGAACATTGAGTTCAGTGAAATGTTTGTCTTGTGTTAATAAATTGAATTTTTTTAAATATTTAAAATCTCTCTAGACTGAAATAACCTTTATATTTCGAAAAAAACTCTGACTGACAATTAGAAAAATGGGTACATGCAAAAAAATACAAGCACATCCATTTGCAATTGTGAAATTTTACTAATAAATTTACTCAGGTCTGTGAGAAATTTCATAAATTCAGCTAATTTTTGTTTTGTCTTGTCAGTTTTTTCTTATGATGGAACCAGGAAAAATATAAACCTCAGTCTTTGTTTATTGTTTATTTGATAGAGAAAATAATGAACCACTTTTATTAGTGCAGTAAGTGTAACTCACAACGAAGCAAGTAGACTACTTGTATTGGATGTCATTTCGTTGATGGTTTTCTTGTAGTCAATACATTCAATTGGTTTCTGATTCTAAAAAACATTCGTCGCATAGCAGTGTTAAACAATTTAAATCTATTATATTTTTAATATACTAGTGAAGACTATTGAGAAGGGATATTTTTTTTAACATTAAAAAGAAAAAAACTCAAACAAAGCAAATAAAATCAAACATTGATAAAACATCAGGAGAAAATAAAAATAGGCAAAACCCTTTCAATAAATGAGAAAACTGGTCATTTGTTCAACTCAGCAGCTGACAGCAGCTAAGCAGAAATACGTTTAATAGGGTGTGCGTTATAGTCTCTAACAGCTACGCAACTCTCGCAAAGGTGTTTCAAACTGGTTTCCACATCCATTATCAAACTTGCAGCAACTACACCCACTCTTACGTCAATGACACTTATACTCATTGATTGTGGTTAGATCTACTTTTCGAGCAGGAACTGTGCGTCCAAGGACCTTCCATCCGTGTTTTAGGAGCAGGACCTCTTATCGCTGCTCACTTCCCAATTCAGCCCTGTTTGGGTGTATGTCATACTCAATGCAGATAAAAGTGGGTCCATTAACTCCACTGAAAAATCCGATATAAGAAGCAAGGATCTATCATTTCCGTATCGCTGACTTTTGAACTTACTTATAAAGATCATTTGAAGGTTGGTATACCCTTATGTCATGATGCCAACTCAGATTATCAAACCACGTTGACCTTATTGCAGCTTTTCTCAAACTGTGGGCACGCTCACGTAGCTGTGGATAACTCTACGAGGGGGCGCAATCATATTGAAAAAGTTGAAAGCAAAGTAAATTTACTGGAATATTAATTTTCTGAAAGACATAATAAAGACATTCTGACATAATAAAATACAAAATACACAATTGAAATTATATAATACATTTATAAATGGTTCAGTACTGCACAATGCCTTTCATAATTAATTTAACAATACTAAGTTAAGAACAAGTGACTCCATTACAAGTCACCCCATGGGCTTATCATACATAAACTTGTACATACAATTTTACACTTAACTTGTTAATTTACTTTGATTATAACCTCAACTGTCGATTAAATATACTATTCGCTTTCATGAAAATTTTAAAGCAGACGCCGAATGATATGTAGCAAAGAAAGAATAAAAATAAAGCAAATCCTCTGAAATAGTTAAATCTTCCCAAACACACTGTCAAGATCCTCTTTTATTCCATTCTAAGCCTTCAGAATATTTTTATAGATAGCAAAGCAGACAAAAGATTTTATTTTTAAAGATATACATACAGTAAGTCCGAGGTAAATATTGGTGTTCGTGCAAGGCACTGACAGGCACCAATAGTTAAAATGAAAATATCGTCTGAAGTGTCAATGTGGCGGTACAGAGCAATTAAACACATTCCTTTTTGCAGGGGCGCACGAAAATTATGAAAGCAAATAGCTGAAACTTTGAGAAGCACTGCCTGCTCGAATTGTGCCGGGAGCCTGAAATCTCCGTTGCCCTTGTGTTTATTGTCAGGAATTTGCTAGTGGGTTGTCATGAGTTAATGTGACAGTGCCATCGACTCCGATTGTGTAGCAGGGCTGATGAAAGTTTAACCTGTCATATCTCTATATTTTTTAGAAAAAAAAAACATACTAAATCAGTTTAAAGAAGACATTTAGAAGATGTCTTAGACCATATTTCAATTATCTTCAAAATTCACAGTCATTGAATTTAGAAAAAATGCTTGCATCACACATATACATATAGTTGGAAATCTAGATTCAAATATAGGCTTCTATTAAACAGACATTACAAAAATAGGTAATCGTACCCCAGTAAAATAATGAGCTTCTGCCTGTCTTTTAAAAGATGTATTACTTCACATAGTGAATTGCTTTTAGCCCTTATACTTACATTTAAATATATTGAATACTTAAAGTAATTCTAGCATTTAAAGAAAATTAATACATCCAAATTAAAACTTTGAAGAGAGATTTTTAAAGAAGGACTTGCCTTAACAGTGATCACACAAAAGAGAAAACCACTTATAATTGCAAAGTAGTTCAAATAAATTTTTTTGAGTATGTAAACCTAAATGCTTTGTTTCGGATTTTTCTTCTTCTATGTACCAAAAAGGTCTTTGTAGTAGACTGATTATTTATTAGCAGTCTTTTCAGTATCTGTTGGATTCTTTTAGAGATAACGTGCCTGTTTCGTAATTCTAAGGGTGCGTGTTCGACCATTGCTGGAGTTGCTAAATTTGTTGCATGCGAAAATCACGCACATAAGGATTTTGAAGCTGTGACGTGCCAAACCAATCTACCAATATAATTAACTTTGCAAAAGCAAGACATTGGTTCCCGTGAAAATGCATGCATAGTTAGATAATACACATTAATAAAATGTCGATATTTACAGTTTTATTATATGTATTAATTTTGCATCACATTATTTAAAAAATACTTTAACATAAGGCGAATATGCAGAACAGAATATAAATATTACTAACATATATTTCGCCTTCTCATTTTAGCGGAATTATCTGTTTAAATTACAAGTTAAAAAACTTTAAAAGAATGACTGGTTCTGAAAAAGGAATAATATAAAAAATAGTAACCACTTATAATTGTATAAAGTAGTTTAAATAAATTATACTTGTTGATTGTAGTTCCATATACTTGGAAACAAATGGAAACCACGATTGATTGAGCTCCGCGTTTGGATCGACGATCATGAGTGATTACAGCGGAAATTTGGACATTGGCCGACTAGACAAGCGAAAATGCTGCCTGCGAAAAGCTTAGGATACAGTCACCGGTATCTCAGCCCTTCACGTCACTGATGAAAGCCTAGCAAGTTCACCTACTCTGTGAATTCCTTCTCCGGAAATCTACCGGATGAGCACCCAAGCCATGGCTATGAAAAAGGAGGAAATGGTAAGTGAGATTAAAAACCTCCCCATGCACCAGAACTGATTGCAATGAGCATAAAATTCCACTACCTTGGTAGTTGAAGACAAATTAATTTAACGATCCCATTTCGGATAAAACCGAGTGTAAAAATTAAAAAGAAAAAGTTATGTAAAAGCGCAAAAATAAAAGCTAAAGGAACTAATGGAAGAGTTTGTTCTTCCTCAAAAGACACAGTCTGCTTCCGTCACCAACCAGGATCCCATAGAAACGAGAAATACTTCGGACTTAGAACAGGATGTCAAACATCCACTGACTAACAATAATGTAACTTGATATGCCCTCGATTAAACTTCCCCACCCGTCATGCTTAAAATCAGCACTTCCGCGATCGCTCTAATAAATTAATTTTCGAAAAATTCCCAAAAATTCGCAATAGAACTTCCGGTGATGTAATTAAATTTTCACAATGATTTTGAAGAATATCGAACTCTTATCCACTTCTGAAAGCGGATAAAGAATTCGAATTCTATGTAATTAACCGTAAACCTGACAAACCGATAAAAAGCTGTAATAAAGGTCTCCTGAGTTTCTATAAAATCGAAGATATCACAAACGATTTAGTAGAAGAAGGTTAATTGAAAGCTGTACGCCTATCTCGAAAAGAACAAAAACCCTTCCATATTTTCTAATACTTCCCGAGAAACGCCAATAATAGCAAAATATTTGATTTAACAAATTTAGGTTACTTACAAGTGAAAGTTGATGTTACCGCAAGAGTAACAACCCAACAGCCTAACTGTAATAACTTTTTTCATACTGCCGCGAACCGCCACATGCAACCCAGATGTTTAAAAATGCGGTAAAGCGCACGCTACGAGAAACTGCCAAATCAAAGAAAGACAGGAAAACCCCCTTTTGTATTAACTGGTGAGGGCTACGGCTCCTCGGCATGTTATACAAAAATGTCCCAAATTCCCACAAACAAAAGAAAGGTGCCCCCTTCGTTGATCCAATGAAAAAGAAAAATTTCGCCAGTAAATGGATTAAAAGAAGGAATTTCTTTCGCTAACATTGTTAGTGGAGAAATCCCCAGTCAAACTCTACTAATAATGAAAATAAAATGATAACAGAAAAGAAGATTCCCCCGTGATTCCTAGCCAAGAAAATGATACCTCTAATACAAGTTCTGGAACTTTTAATGTCATTTCAAACCTAGTAAATAAAAATCCTAAAAATTCTCGGATCTTCTCTAAATTAAAAATGCAAATTCGACGAAGAAAAACCTGCCTACTAGCAGAAGCTCTCATGGATAAAGTTTAATCTCATATTATTTTAACCTTAAATTCCCTCCCAATTATTTTATAGTTGTTCTTAAAATAATAAACTAAAATTAGAATAATTCTTCGAAGTCGTGCTTAGTGCAGTTTAGTAAGCTCACTTCCAACCTCCAATCAAAGCCCACCTCCACAGCACCACTCACATTGAATTTCTCCACCCTTGAAGTCACGCCCCCTCCCTCTCCCAACCAAAGCTGCAACACCTCATGAACATTGAATCAGATAGGTTGAAGATCGCTGACGCAGTCTAGGTACCTCTTCACACAAAAAATCATCCGTCATCATAACAATTAAATCATCGCGACTTAATAAGATGCAAGATGGTTCATTTTCGATTTGATTCATAGTGGTGTAAATACAGGTTAGCGAGACTGCAGTTACTGGCTGACCACCCTGAGGTAATCCTTTACTGTTTCAGAGCTTGTTATCAAAAATAATAAAAATTCTCCTGTATTACAAAAACGAATTAGTGTGTGGCTGAACTTTCAAAACTAATGTGTAATCATTCAAACCATATTTCTCATGCATCTGAATGAGTGAGTGAGTGAATATTAACGTCGTTCAGCTGCTAATGAGGGTTTTTGGCGACGGACCACGTAATTTGAACCATGGTCAAGTGACGTGGACGATATGCAATTTAAAAGTACATGAATTATATATCTTCTATTTTGATGGAATTAAATAAATCTTCGAAATCAAATCCGTGCACTGAAAATACCTCTTGTTGCTCACAACCTTCTTATTACATTCTGCTGTTTTTATAATGTGGCTGCTATCTTTTTAAATTTGTCCTATTGTATCTTGTAATATGGTTCAGGTACCTCTTCCCGATTTGATATATATGTATTGAACCCATTTGTTACACCGTAAATTTGACTGATTTTTATGAATTTAGGAGAGTCAAAATATTACGTATACAATTTTATTGCTAGAAATATTTAATTGCTACAAAAATGCCAGCTAATAATCTATTGTTAATTTCTTTCATACTAAATTACAGACTTCATATGCATTGTTATTTTTTATATGATCATTTATTAATTTACTATAATAATATTTACACATTATTGCATACTTCCTGGGACTTTATCAACATAAACTATCACAAAGTGTTTTAAAATTTTCTATTGGTCTTTTACTTCTCTTATATAAGAAATATCATTTTTTGTTCTAAAATTCAAATTCAAATTCATTAAGTCCCTTAGGACATGAAACCCATATTCTTTAAAGGCCTGAGTAGTAACAAATTACACAAAAATGTTTGAATAAATTTATTATTAATAATATCTTCTCTGATAGCTGTTTTCTCACATTTAAATTGCTAAGCTTCAGAAATAAAGTTAATGATAACCAGTGCCTTTGCTCATAATTTTAATTTCTGATCTTGAACTATTTCTAAGTTAAACCTGTTACTACGTGTCCATGATATTCGTCCAATGTATTTCCCGCAATCATTGCATCTACATTCTTTAGACTCACCAATTCCTTAATACCGTTATAGTTAAAAACTGATCTACTGAGGACATATCTCGGAACGCTCGCTTTATTAATATATTTGCCAGGAATAAAATCCATGTATCTCCCTACATTTCAGTGCAAATCTTATCCCATTATATGACTTGTTCATACAGCAAAGTGCAGTATTCTGGGTTTTGTAAGCACCTTAGAGTCTACCTTATATTTAATCTATTAGCAATATATCGTATAGACCGCCACTAAGTGTGTACCGTGACATCATCATTCAATCCAATACTTTTTATTAATTTAAAATTATTATTATTTCTTTTTATTAAGTCCAAACAAAAATACTTCCTTTAGATTGTCCAATGCTAAAATTATTATTCTCAAAGTCTTGTAGTAATTTATTTAATTCTTTTTTTAATTGTATTCCCAATTTCTATTTTCGCTTTTATACGTCCAATTTCTAATCCTTTTGGTCTTATTATTATTTCTACCACTATATAGAGTCCTTATCATTTTGTTTCCGCAAAACCTGACCAAATTTCGCCATTCCACACCACATATTCCATGTCCTCGTAAGGATGTATTATTGTAGTGTTGTAAACCCTGATGTAAACGTTTTCATACCATAGTCTTTTTATCTTATTTGGAACAATCTTAACAATATTCAACACAGCACCTTCAAAACCTATGCCGGTTCAAAATGCTGTATCTCTATCCTACCTATATTTTTTGTTGATGTATTTTTCCAATGCTGATCTATGTTGGTTAATTTCATATCTCATAGGTCCTGATGTTTGACCTACATACTTAAAGTCGCAGACACTGCATGTCAACATATAAATGCAGTTGAATGTGTTTTACAGAACTTAAATTCTGATCTCATTGTTCTGTTCATCTGCATCATGGGGTACAGGTTTTACCTTATCCCTCAATATTTTCAATTCTCAATTTTAAGTGATCCGAATCACTGCGAAAAACTATTATCAATTTTTTCGTCATATTTAAAAGCACTAGATTTCGATTCATAATTCCTTCACTTCGACATCATGTAATAATTTCTACAAATCCAGTGGTATTCCAAATAATACGCGTTTTATATTTCTTAATGTTTTGACTATCCTGTATTCCTAACCTAAAATTTTACACAAATCCAGAACAAGCAGAAAGCTAACGTTTTTTATTATTTTTACTTTATTTATAATTTTTTGCATGCTGTCTCCATGCTGTCTGCGCCCCTATCTTCCCCTCCAAATCACATGGCTCTCTTATGCAACTGTCTCATTTTATTATATTCCATCTGAACATGTAAATAATAGTATCAATCTAATGGTAATTGATTGACGATAGCACAAACACCATCATATTGTACTACCGAGCAATGACAATCAATATTGAAAGCCAAGTTGCCAGTCTTAAAAATATACAAAATTTTTTAATATATTATGTTTGAGTTAATATAAAAAAAATTCCCCAAATTTTTAAAAATTACTATATATATATATATATATATATATACTTAATATATATATATATATATATATATATATTACCGTTAGCAGGAAACGTCATTTCATACAATAACTAGGTATCCCATGAAATAACTAAATCAGTCAGTTAAATTATTTTAAAAAATTATTGTGAATTCTACCTTTTAAACCAGATATTCTATAGAATTACGAAGTATGAAATACGACACACTCGAAAGGTTTTTGAACCGTTAAATTTTTTTGGCAAAAATTTTTTCCGATTAGGTGGAATAAACATTTGTACTCTAAAAATTCAGTTTTTCATTGAAAATTTAAATTTTTCATTGAATAATTTCCCAAATATTGACTAACTTTCCCGATCTTTTGCAGCATCTTAATAGTGCGGTGGCGCAAAAGTTTTAAAAAAAGTGCTCTTTAAAAAAAAAAAAATGTGTAATCCCGAAACATTGTGCTTGTTTAAAACCAAAAGCAGTTCAATCGAAAGTGTCATCACAGCATCCTTGCACTAATAAATAAAACCAAATTAAAAAAAAAGGTATAAAAAAAGAATTTAATTGATATTATCGTACATCTCGTTGTTTTGAAAAGTTTACAAATGTTTTTATGAAGCAACATCTATTCTTCAGCAAGTATTTTGTACATAATATTTAAATGTAACTTATTTTTGCAAAACATTCTTTTTCATCTTCTCTGTTTAACTAATGGCAATATAATAAATTACACATCTCTGTTTTCCCCCTTATATTACTCATTACTTATTCATCGGAAAAAAAGGAATAAAATGTATTTTTCGAGCGATTTTAGACATTTATGATCTTTTAATTTATAAAAAATCTTTAAAATAATTTATTTTTCAATTTAATGGTCTATCCTTAGTTATTTCATCAAACAGCTAGTTATTTCATTGAATAACTAGGCAAAGTATGAAAATTTTGAACTATTATACACTTTAACAGACTTATCTAATCATTTTATGAAATACCTAGTTATTATTTTGAAATACGGGTTATACACATTTTAACCTAATATATACTAGATGTAACCTGTCACGCTTTTTGTGTCAAATTGATTAAAAAAAAAGAAAAAAGAAAGCACATGTTTTTAGAAAGTTTAAAATTTGCATGTCAGTTATGTATAAATATATATATACACAAAATTTGTTTATATTTTGTTTACCAAATACTTGAAGTTATTACAGCATATTTTGTCTTTTTTTGTTAAAACCGTATTTAGATTATCTTCATATTGGAAAACCCTTTAAAATTGAAGAAAATTTTAAATGACTCCACCCTGACCTCGAGGGTAAAAGGGGTAGTTTTTTCAAGCTTATGGATATTTTCGTTAAATTATAGGGTCGTTTAAAAAAAATTATCCAAATAATAGATTTGGAAACATGAATTGTGTTTCCGATGTTATATAGGGAAAAGTTTGATTCTACAAAATCTGGGAAGCAAAAGTTTTTTTAAAGGCTCTTGGGTTTTCCAAGTTGAAGCAGTTTTTTTTTTCCGTGGTACTAAACATTCACTTTGTTTAAATTTCAGAGCCTTGAAAAGGATACTTCACTATTGTGCGGTTGAGAACATAAACATGCTGGCTCTACCAATAATATTTCACTGGGTTATAAAAAATTAAGATCTGGTAGGGGTTGTTACCACAAAGTCATATTTGAATTTTATGCGTTTTCCCGGGTTTGGGATCGTTTGACATTCACAACCTTGCTTTTCCTTTTTTTTGATTACTGAACATATCTGATTTTCAAAACACGAATTCTGTGCTCACAAATGTGGGTCCTCAAGTTTGGCATGTTGCTCTGATGTGCACTCGCGTGTTTCCACCTTTTTCCATTGCTGATGCCCGTTCTTCCTAACTGTGATGTGCTACTACAGTCGCTTTTTAACTTTTCCTTTTGGGCCATGGGGCCAAGTTTGATTTCCTCATTGCAATAATTTAAATACGAAGCCAATCGACTGCACTTTTAAAAAAAAAAGAAGTCCAAACTAAAACACATAATGTTTCAAAAAAATTAAGAAAAGGTAAAATCAGGGAAAAAAAAAAGGGAAAATATGATACAATGTTATTTTTATTGTTATATATATTAAATATATATACATATAAAAGAGAGAGAGTAAGATATATCAAAATATTAATTTTATCCGGATAACTTAAACTTTGTTATAAAAAATAATTTTAATCCAATTAAAAAAATTTCGAAGATGTACTTTTATATTAAGGCAGTGTTTTCAAACTTTCAATACTGGCGCCCCCTTTTTAATCACAATTTTATCGGCCCCCTTAACTTTAAAAATTTCTGAATGCAATAATAATGCCCCTTTTACGCTAAAGCACAATAAGATCTTAATTATAAACCGACAAATTAAAACATAATTAAATTTTTTATATGTTACTTTTAAGCAAAAAAAAAATTAAGTAATAGGATATATTATGTTATTTTTCCTTTCTCTGTTTTTTTAAATTGGAACATATTGCAAAATGGGGTGGCTGCTTAGAAGAAAAAAAATATAGATATCAGCTAAATGTAGAAAAAGAACACAGAGGGTCAATTTCAAAAAAATTTTGTTAAGACAAACCCATAATTAAACTTAAAACTTGTTTTTAATTCAGTTTTAAATGATAAGTTTTTAATTTTTTTATATATGTTATTTTAAGTAATATATATTTAAGAAATTATATATATATATATACTTAAGTAATAGTTAATTATTTTTTTCTTTTAATTTTAAATTGAAAAAATTTAGAAATAATATTTAAAAAGATTTTTTCCTTCAAGATCCATTTCTAAAAGTACAAATGTCTTTAAAAAAAATAGCCTAATCTATGGATCTTATCATATGCGTTCATCTGGCATCCTCGGAACGTACATGTGAGTTAGGAACCAAAGACGTCTGCAAAAAAACATGAAAAAATGCTGTACGAAATTCTAGTCAGTTTTTGGCCAAATCGATTAGCTACCAAACCTTTGAATGTCATTTCAAAACACGGTTAAATTATAATTAACGGTTTTAAATATTTACGGCAGGGATTAAAACAAAATCATAGATATATTTTAAATCACAGCGAGCATTCCATAATAAAGCATCAACTAGTACACAGACGAGGGCAAATTGATGCTTACGAATGTGTTGGGGATCCATTTCTATTTCAGAAGGGCTCTCAGCTGCCAAAAAAGAGATCTTCATAGATTTCACATCCAGTGACGAAATTTAAAAGGGGCAATTTTGTAATAAATCCCCTTTTAATTTTGGATAGGGGGGGGATGCAATTTTCTGCACTGAAAAAAAAAGCATTTCGTAAAATTTTTCCCATTTTAACCTTTTTGTGAATCCGTTTTTCTGTGATGGCTACTTTGAAGACAAAATATAGATTGAGTTTTCAAAAAAAAAAAACTCTGAGTGCAATTTCAAATTTTTAGCCTTCCTTTGAAAACTGCAAGACAAGCCCAGGGAAGTCACTGATAATTATTAAACTTGTTCTTATACTGGCTAAGTACCCCCCTTAACACGAGTTTTTTTTTTTAAAAAATGATAATATATTATTCTTGATATAATAGTTTAATTGTAAGGAGAGAAAACCAAGTGCATGACAATGTATAAAAAATTTAAATGATTTATTGAAAAGAATACTCATATTATAAACGGTTTTGAATGAACTGTAATTTTTAAACCTCGCAGAATTAGTTTTTGAATAAATGTTAATAATAAAAAAAATATAAAATTCTAATGAATAAGAATTGTTTATTTTTAAAATTTAAAGGAGAAAGCCCATCGGGGGTGCCCTGATACTAACGTTAATGGTCGCGGGGAGTGATGACCCAATTTTTTTTTTTAATTATTTTCAATATACAAGATAAAAAACACAATTTCAGTGAAAAATTTAACTAAGAGAAAATATATTTACCTATTTTGGATTTTTTTTTTGTCTTTTTATAATTTTAGAAAATATCCAAAAAACTGAACTTTTTTTTCCAAATGTGCGTGACTTAATAAAGGAAAAAACAAAGACACTTTTTTCTAAAAACAGGAAAGTTTTTTTTAAACAAAACGCCACATTTTTTTTCAGTTTTTTTAATTTTTAAAATCCTTTTATGACACAAAATCCGGTTGAACTTTTTTTTTTTTGTGTCTTTTTTACAGAGTGGTCTTTTTAAAATTTGGCTTCATATTTTCTTTTTTATAAAGTTCTTAATGTAGCTATTGAAAATTTTCCTTTTTGTTTCATGCTTATTGCTTTTCTAAATTTATTTCCTAACATGATTAATATGATTATTACAGCAAGTGTTTCCCCTTTTTTTGATCAGCTTCAATTTCCTTTCGAGAGATCACAAAGCCCAATTTTTTTTTATATTCTGCCATTTTTACATTTATAAAAACCCTAATCAGTCGTACAATATCACATTTAAAACCACTAAGTTATTCAAAGGGAAAAAAAGCAGCATGTTCAAGAAAATATTTTTGAAACATAGTGGTCGTGCTAACCCGGTCTAAAAAAGTACCCTTTAAAATTCTAAAAAAAAGTTTGCCATCCCAAAAAAAAAGATATGTTATCAATTCATTTTAGCCCCATTGACCGTCATATTAGAGGATTCTCTGTCAAGGTCATTTAAAAAAAACAGTTTTTTCAGAATTAACATTTTGTTTTTTGTTTTTATTATACTCATAAAATAAATCTTGGGCCCAAATTTAAACCCAAAATGCCTCAATTTGTTATCCATGTATCAAAAAAATCTTTCACGGAAAAAAAGGGAACAGAATTTATATAATTTAAACCCCTAAAAGAAAGGGATGGGTAACCCTACCAAAGTTCGAAAGCCAGCAAAAAGGGGAATATTTTAAGAAAAGGTTAAAAATCTCATCGTAGGATTACAGCAAAGCAAACAAAATATTTTTTTTTTTTTTAGTTATAGGATCAAAAGATAGCTAATGAGCGTTCAAAGTAGAATATTTTATTTTTTATGACCTTTTTTTACCAAGATGCTATAAATTATAATGTAAATCTGTATTTTTTTTTTATATCAGAAAGTATTTTATTATTTTTTTTTATTCCAGTAGATTAATTTTTAAACCTTTTTTTTCGATATGCCGCCCCCTTGGTTTTTCGCCCCCAGGGGGGGGCCCCACAGTTTGAGAAATGTATTAAGGATTATAAATTACATAGTAATATTTATGAAAAAAAAAAAGACCCCTTTTAAATTTTTTAAATTTTTAAAAAGGCATTACTAGATTTCAAATTTTTAATCTATAAATAAAATTTTTTTTTTAACTTTATTTATCGAAATTATTTTTAGTTATAATTTCATATATATGGACAGACTAAAAACTTTATGTTGTTCTATCAGAAAACAAATTTTTGTTTTTGGCAACTGTTGTTACTTTTGTATTAGGGGGGAAAATATAAATGTTGCTAAAATTGGACGAAGAAAAAGTTTTTTATTTATCTACTTTTTCTTGATGTTAAATATATACAAATACATATATTAGAAGGCAAATATTTTATCGTTATGTTTAAAGGGTAAATGTATTTTTTTTTGTAATATTTAAATTTCCCATATTAATATTTTTTTCCCTTTTCCCTTTTTTGGCTCATTGTACAGGAAATTACAGTTGAAGGTTGGCTAGCTGAAAAAACCTTTGTTTAAACCTTCAATATTTGTTATTAAGCTCAGCAGTTTTTTTTGGTACTACTGTCCCTTTAGTTTTTTTCAACCCCGGCCTGTTATCCCAAAGGTTTTATAGCTATTTGTATATATATATATATATATATATATATATATATATATAAAAAAAAATAGATATATTTGTGTTTTTGAAATTTGGGATGATGCAAGATCAATGTAATTTTTCCGCCGCTTTTCCCTGTAGATATAAAAAAAACGATTAAATTTATTTTTTATTATTTTCAAAACTAAATTTTGTATATTTAAATTTAAGAAAAAATTTTTTTATATATATTGTATGACGTATATTGTTATGTTAAGAAGATACTTTAAATGATAAAAATTAATACATAATAAAACTGTAAATATTTTAATTATTAACCTGTGTTTAATTATTAACTCTGCGTTCATTATCACGAGAATCGAAATAAAAAATGTCCTACTGCTGTCCACTGATCCATATTGGTAAATTGGATTGGTAAGCCAGATCTCTTAAGTTTTGCCGACCCCTGGTTTTCTGCAATACATTTGATTATGAATATTGAAGCTATGACCTGATGGATTATATTATGAGCTTTGATTTTAGAAGCAATTCTGGGTGCATTCAGGATTTGTTGCAATCTTATAAATCACGTTCATGCGCTGGATATGATTTTTGAATGTGTTTAAATTGTTCAATATATGTTTTTGTTTTCCAAAAAAACCACCTTCAACACTAAACTCCTAGAACAATCACATACCTCAACTATGGAAAGACCATCTTAGTCACTATTGCATCGTATCGATTTACTAGTCAGTAAAAAATACGGTTTTTCTATCAATAGACACTTTCAAAAAAATATTTTTTCTTTAGGAACATCGTCCATTACATTTAAAAAAAAAGGAGTACAAATTAAAGAAATGGAATGCATTACTTTATTAAATCGAATTACATATCGAAAATAAAAATTTAAAAAAATTATTTACTGCAATGAAGTAAAACAAAATACTTTATGGCAAAATGAAAAATACACATTTACAACCTTTTAATATTTTATATTCCCGCCCAAAATTCTTCAAACAAAATTTTAAAAATTTTTTTTTCAAAACTTCATTAGCTATCTTTTGAATATAACCAAATAAAAAATATTTTTTTTGATTTACTTAATCCCAAGATTAAAAAATTTTTTTAAAGTTTTTTTTAAACCTAAAAAATTTCTCTTTTAGAGAAAACCAAACCCAGACCCGTAACCCTATTTTTGGGGTTAAAAAATTTTTACCGTTAAAATCTATTAAATTTTCCGTAGACAGCAGAATGTATTTGGTTTGGGTTTTAAGTTTCCGAACTCACTTTTGCGGTTAGTAACGTCCCTGCTTTTACGTATTTGTATTTTCATTTAGGGAAAGGGAAATAAACCTATTTTTTGCTGCACTTTTCCCTTTTATTTTTATGATTTTTTTGGGGACAGAGAACCATTGAAGGATTTACCAAGATTTATTTTTATGAATATTCCCAAACATATAAATAATAATGAAAAACGTTTTACACAACTTTTTTAGAACATTCATATTGTATTAAATACCACTTTTAACCCGGGACCGGTCACGCTGAGCACAGAGTGCACGAAATCGTAATTCTGGCAAAACTGTTTAATTGTCACCAATGAACCTGACACTATCCTCATGTTTGACAGTCTTAAAGGGAACTAAAATATATTTGCCACATATCTCCCTCTTTTTTGGGAGTGACAAACATATTTTTTAACAATCTTAAGGTATTTGTTTTGACTGAGTTCCCAGTGAGATAACTTTTTTCCAAAATATTTTCTGTATTCATGCTACTATGACTCCCCCACCTATGCTTGTTGCACGACATATTGTGGTTTGGTAAATGAGCATGATGAGCAGATAAATGATCACAATATATATATATATATGCATACATGGTCATTTAAATATAGTTAAAGATAATACTCTTAGAGATATAGTGACCAAAGGTACTAGTTTTAGATTAATGATCTCTAATAAAAATAATGCTATTAAAAATCAAATTTCTAAAGATATTAATTTCATTACAAAATTAGCTATTAAAAATAGTCTTCCTATTGTAGCGTTTAAGGAATTTAAATGCAAATTATTAAATAATCTATTCAACATTAACTATAAAACTGATAATGATATAACTTACAATAATATTAAGAACCAAACTGCAGACCTACAAAAGAACTTTATTATTGTCTATGTCGATAATGTACCGGGTAATTATGCAATTATTTTGAAATGGCTTTATACTAATATGCTAAACAAACATTTTCATAATAATTCTACTTTTATAAAATCTAATTCAAGCAAAAAGAAATTTTTAATCGAATCTCTGCTTTTATAAAATAGGATTTACGTATTTTGGTTATTAAATTCCCTCATATTTTCCTAACTCCTAAATTTCATAAAATTCCTGTTAAATTTAAAACTATTACGAATGGTTTTTTAAAACTTATATTACACTTCCGGGCAAAAAGCTACAAAATATTATTCAATCTACATTAGACAAAATTGATAATTCTATTATTGTTAAGAATCGTATGAAAATTATTAAGTACATGTAAGGTAAAAAAATTATTTCTATGTATACCTATGATTTTGAAGATTTATTTAATTCCATAGATATATAGAACATGTTTAAGATTCTTAAAATAGCATATAGCAAATACTTTTTAAATAGGATATTAAAATATGAGTAAATATGTTTCTATTATTGAATTAGTATTAAAGAAAATTATATTTTCCATAATAAGCTTATTATCAGCAAATTAAAGACCAAAGGGGACCAGCTAGCAACTGCTAGGAAATATCTACTTGAATTTTTATGAAAATGCAAGTATTAGATATGAATCTTGTTACTTTTTTAGATGCACAGATGTTTTAATTATGTTTAGTAATATAGTAGACTTTGTTCCTAACCTTAATAATTATCCCCACTATTTAAAATTAGTAAATCTTAATTGTAATAATGAGTCAGCTAACTTTTGGACCTTCAATTAAAGGTTAAGAATAATTTGTTATTAAGTAATATTTTTAATAAAAGAGACTCATTTTATTTTAACATAAAAATGCCTCTCTCTTTTGGGAAGTAACCTACACCTATCAATATTTAGAAATAATATCTTAAATTTTATAAAAAGAAACAATGATTTAGTTACTGATAACATTTTAAAACAAAGTAATTTTGTAATTTTTGCAATAATTGTTTAGATTACAATTATCCAAGTAAATTTATTTATAAATATATTTCTATTTTTAATTAAATATATTTTTATCTTAGTTCATTATTTTATTTAAAATTCCTTTTATTCAGTTTATTTAAAAAAAAAAAAAATGTAAGCGCCTATTTTAATTGCAATATATCGATTAGTATATAATCATCCAAGTGTTTATTTACTTTGTTATATATTTTTATTTGATTTTATCTATTCTTAAATTTGTTCATTATCGTTTTTAAAACTTCTTTTATTTAGTTTATTTTTAAAAAATCTTAGTGGTTTGTTTAATTGCAAAATAAATATCCAGGTGCCACACTATTTTTCCTTTTCAAATAGTCTTTCAATTATTTTATGTCATTTCGCGTAGGGAGCTTATTCTGGAAGGTTGAATTTTCGATTTCCATTAATTATTTTGCAGGTAATTTTTATATATATTTTTGTTTTAATTTTTTTAATTTATTTTATTTGATTTATTTATTTTTTATTCCTCTCCTAGAGACATTCATTATTGTTCTCTTTTCTTAGCTTCATTTTAATATATTATCAGGTTTTTCTTCCACGTGTTGTATTAGGCTTAACTTTTCAAATTGGTGTTTTTTTTGTTTTTTTTCCTGTTATGTCGAACGTTTCTGCTGTACGGGGAAGGTAGGATCCGTAAAGCATTGATAACCCTAATTCGCTGGCCTAATTCAGTGACAGCTTTAGAAATCATAATAGGTCTCCAGTTTAGTCCAAAGACTTTTTTGTATCTACATTTTTGTGCCTGGTGAAGTCCAATTTCTTCCTGCTTTAGCACTGTAGGTTCTAGTATTTCTGCACTGTTTTTTATATTACTATATATACATATGTATATATTCATATATATATATATATATATATATATATATATATATATATATATATATATATATATATATATATATAATATATATATATATATATATATATGTGTGTGTGTGTGTGTGTGAGTTTAAAAAGAAATGGGCATCTGATCTTTATTGAAGGATGTTAAAACTGATAAAAAAGGCATTAAACTGTTGAATTAATGCATTTTAAAGTAAATTTGATAAAAGCGATGAACATGAAACAAAAGAAAATTTTCAAATGCTACCAAAAGAACTCCATCAACTTAAATATGAAGCCATAATATCAAAACACACACTTTGCTTTGTCAAAAACACAGAAGCAACAAATGTTCAATATACTATTTGTCGAACTTTAAAAGACAATAAAATTACAATAACTTGAACAACATATGACAGTTTTGCCTTTAAATAATATCCCTGTAATGTTAGAGAATAGTGTCTGTGATTTGTAACTTTTCTAAGGTCACGCACATTTCAAACATTTTAGTTCAGTTTTCTTGGATTTGTTCCTAAAATTATCAAAGAAAAATTGAAAAGTCCTTGAAAGTAGTTAAGTATATTTTCTCTTAATTAAATTTTTCAGTGGAGTTACGATTTTTATTGTGTACTATAAAAATAATTATAAAAAAATGTATTGGAGTGATTCAGTTAATCCCGCTCGACCTTTAGTATCAAGTGCGTGCATTCTCCCGGGTTAAAACCTGTTTAAGTATTTTCACTTTAAATATTAACCCTCTAAGAGGTATGCACGTAGTGTCTTGCCATTCTGGAGATGTTTCAAAAATGCACCGCACATATTTTTTTGCTTTCAGGTGAGGTTCTCAAAAGCGTTTGAGCCGTATTTTTAAGAATGCAGCTCGACCGCTTTTGGGAATCTTGCTTGAAGGCAGAAAAAACATCTCTGGAATGACGGGATTTTACGTGCAGACCACTTGTAGGGTTAAAAATAATACAATTATTCTTCATCGGAATTTTATATTATTGTTCATTATTTAACATCAATTCTAAATGCTAATTCTTTGAGGTTTAAGATTACAGTTCACTTAAAATTAATTATAATTTGAGCAATCACTTAAAAAAAATCATTTTACATTTTTGTAAACATTGACGCGTACTTGGCTTTACTCTCCTCAGAGATTCAGCTATTATATAAATAATGCTTTATATTCTTACAAATGAACTCTTGCAAAGGGCGTCTACTTCAGCCGGTATACTTTTAACGTATCATTGTGTGTGTGTGCTTCACAAAGTATTTTATAACTAATTAAAATCAACTAGGTTAAGTTGTGGTCCCTTGTCGATTTTTCGAGAGTTAATGACAGTAAAATTTTGACTATAATTCAAATACGGTCTAAAACTTCTTCTAAACATCATCAATAAGTGGATACTCCATGTTTTTCTTTTCTAAAAAAAATTGAGACGTGACAGATTAAACATTCGTCAGTTCTTCTACATAAAGGGAGTCGGTGGTACTGTTACATGAACTCATGGCACCCACTGGAAAATTCATGACAATAACCATAAGGCCACCTGTCATCTGAGAATCCTAGCGGTAAGAAAACAGCAATTAAGACAGAGCTTATCAAATTTGCAATATTCGAGACTCAATATTCTATCATGACTTTTGTTGCGCCGCCATAATACAATAACAATATACTGAATCCATTAATACTATACTTTGAAGCTAAAACTACGATACGACTTTAGCCCCTTAAGTTTCCCCGCGTCGTATATAAACGTCTCGCTATACCAAAGTATTTCCGTGGACGTATATATACTTTTTTTCGCAGAACGATTTTTCTGAAACTGCTATCGTGGCCGCGGTAGCCGAGTGGTATAGGTATTGCTTTGGCTTGTGGCTTGCCTTGTCACGAATTCGAACCCAGTACCACTAAAGACCTGCCGTGTAGGGCAGCGATGCATGTCAAATCTGTCGAGAGCTGAAACGTCCTCCCATTGGTGTGGTAGTTAGAAGAGGGGAGTGCAAGCTCAGGTGTCGTCCACGTCACTTGACCATGGTTCAAAATTACGTGGTCCGTCGCCATAAGCCCTCGTGTAGCTGAACAGTGCGATGTTAATATTCAATCACAATCAATCTGAAACTGCTATCCATAAAATTATTCCGAAGGTTTGGAATGTTTTAAAATGATTTACATATTCCAAATTATTTGCTTCTTTTATTCCTCCCACATACATCACATACGAGTGCCTACGTGGAAGACTGCTAGCATTGGGAAGCAAATCGCGTAACTTTTAATCGGCATTTTTAAGATATTAAATGTAAACCGTATATATTATCAATAAAAGAGTAAATTTTTGTTTTTATTTATATATAATGAACAGGCCCATGGTGCCACTGGTAATTAATAAATGTGTTCTCAATATTGTATAATTAAATAAATTATAAAATACACTGTGAAGCACTAACACATTTATATGTGTAATGTATCAGTGTAAATGTTTATTTATTTTTTTATTTTCTCAAATATTTTTTTTTTGTTTGTTAACTTCCAGTAAATTAATAATATTTAAAATAATCTTTAGTTTTCCACTTTTCAATATGCTCGTGCTCCTTCGTGTTGATGCCACGCCCTCTCAAGTGGGGCGCGCCCCACATTTTGAGAAACGCTGAACTAAGGCTATTGAAGAAATACGAGACATTATATTATTAGTATCCACTATGCTAAATTGACCTTCTTTGTACTATAAAACACAACACTATTTCGATGATTTGGAACAAGTTTTTTTTTTTTTTTAATTTAAGTGTATATCAGTTGAGGTTGTCGTTTAATATAAAGGTTAGTGTTTGGCTGTTCAAACTTTCTTAAGAAATGAGAGCTGAGAGAAAGTGGCCGCTGCCTTGTAAAGGAGCTTTACACACTCAATGTGTAGAGCGTCGTAGTGCTATAAAATTAGTATGGTGTGGAATCTTAGACTTTAAAGTACCAATTAAGTTCCATGTTTCTCACTTGCTAAAATTGGTTCAAATATACAAGCTAAACACCATGTGAATTGCTTCACATTGGGAGTCAAGCAATCAATCCATCATTTATCCTCTTTTAAAATTGAAACAGCATATTATGAGCATTTATGTAGAATTTGTAGTAATTGAAGAGAAATTACTTTTATATATATATATAATATATATATATATATATATAAATATATATATATATATGTTGTGTGTGGATCATAGATAAATAGTTTGCTGTCAGATATGAATATTTATACTCTCCAGACACTAATCCTTCCCTATAACTTGGTACACCACTCCTGTCTGGGACAGAACCAATAGAATCTAGGGAGCCCTAAAGCATGCTTTTGGGAATTTCACTCTTCGCTATCTCTTCGATTTTCCCCCATATAAATACCTTTGTTCCCTAATCGGGGTTCTTTTGCCTTTTAAAAAGTATTGTAACACGTGGCTTCAGTGCTCTTCCTATGAAGGAAACCCCGTACACTCAATAAAGAGTTTAATGTCCATAGCTGTCGTTATTGGGTCGTTAAAATGTGTCATATATAGTGTCTGGTAAATATCTATTGAAAGCAAATATTTCCGCGCTTTATGGATGGTAAAGTGCGTAAATAACCGATAATGTTTGCTTGAAAATAGTATTATATATTTTTTTCGTTACTCATAATTTCGAATTCATCTGATGTAAATACGCACTGACAAAAACAATGAAAGGAAGGTACAGATTTTTTTTAAAGATCACAATAATTTACGCCTATATTTAAATAATGTATCAAATGACAATTGATCTTTTAGTGGATACCTCTGTCACACTGTGATCGAATATGTGTATATGTACCTAACTTGCTGGCTGCAGATTGTAGCTTAAAATAGATTTAAAAAACATAGCTTAGACCAAACTTTTTTTACAAATTATTTCTTTGCTTACTATTATTAATATGACTAGTCGCCAACATATAAAAAATACCACAAGAGGGCGGATAGTTAGAAGACTCTAGACGAGCCTATCCCAGACTACTTGCTCAGGGTTTCAAGCAATGCGGGGACCAACCTGTGGAAACAGTTCCCAGAGAGGAACAGGGATCACGTTTTAATCTGAATAGCAATTTATAACTCATTATCATATGGAGATAACCCAGGAGTTAATATCTGCCCTTAAACGTTGTTAAGTATAACCATATGGCAGTGCTTCACATACTTTCAATATTTGTGACCCAATATTCAATCATAAATTTATCGCGTTTCCATGCATGACGTATTTTGAATTCTACAATTTTATACTTTACGCTAAAGCTAGAATACGACTTTTACCTCTTAAGTGACAGCGGTGGATAAATAACTTGCATCCAAAGCATAAAGCCTCGGGCGTATATGTGAGTCTTTCCAAAATACAAAATTCTTTGTTTATTGCTATCTATAAAAATATTCGAAACTTTGGAATCATAAAGGGATCTTGCCCGTGTTTGGAAAATTTACATGCTTCAGAGTATTTGCTTATTTTTTATTTTCTTTTCTTCACACACCCCCCTTAACACATACAAAATCATACGTACCCCCGTTTTGAAAATGGGAGCATGAACAGGAATCGTGTATCTTTTAATAAACATTTAGGGATTGTTATTAGACTGAAAATTATCAAGATAAGGGTTTTTTTGTATGTATTTTATATATATGAGCCCTGAGGTCACTGGTAATTATTAAACTGTCCTTTAAATAAGTATTTTTTCAATTTAAATTTTAAAATACATTGTGAAGTACTGATACAACTATAATTGTATTATATCAGTGCTAATTTGTATTTTATATTTTATTATGTCAGAATGTATTTTTTTGTTTATTTTCAGAAAATTAATAACGTTTTAATGAACAACTATCCAATATGCTCGAGCCCCCCCTCGTAGAGTTATCATGCCTCCGCTGGGCGATTCATATACGTACAGTTTGAGAAACGCTGCAACAAAATCAACGTGTTTCGATGGTCTAAGCTGGCATCATGACATACGGGTATTCCGACCTTCTAATTTTCGTTAGAAGTAATCTCATAAGTCAGCTGTAAGGGGACGATAGATCCTGGCATATATATCAAGATTTTCAATGGGTATAATGGCTTCCATGGACGATGACGTACGCATAAACAGAGCTCTCAGTGGTGTACAGAGTACACACTAAACGAACGATATTGAATCATAGAAGGTGTTTGTATTCTTTTCTCATGAAGGATGGAACATCCTTGGACACATTTGCAACGAAAACTAGATTTAACCACAATCAATGAGTCTTAGAGTGCCTTGTTGTAAAAATGGTTGTGGTTGCTGTAAAGGTTCAGAAGGAACGTGTAAACTGGTATGAAACACCTTTGCGAGAGTTAAGTAGCTGTTAGAGGCTGTCATACACAATGTTAAGTATATTTTTCTCTCAGCTGCTGTGTAGGAAGAGTAACCAGTTTTTCTCATTTATTATGAGAGGGGCTTTGCCCATTTTTCATTTTTCTGATGTTTCGGCAATATTTGAATTTAATTGTCATGTTTGAGTTCTTGGCCCTCATTATTAAAAGGTATCCTTCAATAATTTAAATAAAAAATCAGGTATTTAATTGCTTTAGCACTGCTATGTGACGACTTTTAGTTGAATTAGAAACTTAGTGAATGTATTTTGACTACAGGAAAACCATCAACGAAATAACTACCAATACAAATGATCTTCCTGCTTCGATGCTGCGTTACACTTATTCGGCTTGAAGAAAAGTAGTTTGCTAATTTCTTCTAAGTAGGATATACGATTAAACAAAAGGGCTGAGGTTTTATTTTACTGGTTTCATCATTAGAAACCTGACAAAGCATCCTAAAATTTCTCACATATCTCAATACATTTATTTAAAATTTCTAATTGCAAGTGGTTTATGCTTGTATTTTCTTTTGCATGCGTCCATTTTCATACTTTACAGTGATCATTTTTTTTCCGAAAAATTAAGTTTATTTCAGTATAGAAAGACTTTAAATATTTCAAAGGCAAATTCAACGTATTAATAAAAGATAAACATTTCAATGAACTCAATGTTCGAAATGAACTTAGAGCAATGTATACAGTACACAAAGGAAAAACTTATTATGTTAATCTGAATAATTTGTAGACTTTAAGTAACTCTGCAATCTGTTTCACATTTAATTTTAAAGGAGATAAATAAAGATGGCATCGTTCTAAATTTCTAAGCTTCCGTGGAAATAAAAACTGTTCGATGAAACAATGAACGTTTAATATAAAACATGAATGTGTTCAATACATGCGAAAACTCCTCACTAGTTATTAGTAAACGTTATGTTAAGGAACTCGGAAAACACACTGTACAAAACTTTTCAGTGTTGTGTAGATGTTGGTCGATCGTATACCCTATTAAACATATTTTCCCCTTAGCTGCTGTCAACTGCTGAGCAGGACAGTTGACAAATCTTCTCATTTATTTAGAGCACTTTGTTCATTTTCTTTTCTCCTAATGTTTTGGCAATGTTTGATTTTATTTGCCTTGTTTGGGATTATTGGCCATTGTTAAAAAATGTTACTTCAATAGTTTTCACTAATGCTCCCAAAACAATCTATGGAGCTTAAAGTACTGCTGCGCTGACGACGTTTTAGTTGAATCAGAAACCCATTGAATAGCATTAACTACAGGGAAACCATCAACGAGCTACAGAATACATACTTGATCTACCTGCTTCAATGCGTTGCATTTTACTGGGCCTGAAAAGAAATTGTTTCATTAATTCCTCTAAAATTACGCCAATATATGTAAGACGGCCGTTTATATTTTCATCTTTAGAAACCTGACAAATCCGAGAAAAATTAGCGTCAGTAAGAGACTTATATATGGGGAAAGTGGATAGAAAGTTTACCGAAATTAAATAATCTAAATGAAAATATTACTATAGCCGAATAATTCATAAGATTTCATGACCCCGATGTCTTTTGAAAGAGTATGTACTAAGTAAGCCATCTAAATATGGGATCAAAATAAGAACTTACAAGGGGAGGGCACGACATAGGAAATTCATTTGGAATCGAGATTTTGTGTATTAGTAGTACTCCTTTAGGATGTTCATCATTCAATGTAATTTCACCGAATGGCCAGTCAATTTGTAGAAAATATCCTTCGAAATTCATGCTTAGCTTTCATACAATTAAATTTCAATTCCCCACAACGAGTTCGTAGCCTGATCGGTAAATAGTCTGCAAACTGTCGGCGAGGTCAGCGTTCGATTCCAGGCAATCAACTTTTTTTCTTCAATTCATTTGATCCTTTTTTAAATTAAATAAATTTATTTATGAAAGGTTTATTCAATATTAAATCCTATTTTATGTAATTATTTTGTATTTTATAAAGTAAAAAAATAAATAAATGATTTTATAACTTGGTATTTATTAGTAAAAGGCGTTTTAAATTATTGATAATTAAAATATTTAAAATAATTATTAATGAAAATTATTAAAAAATTAACATAAGTAAATTTATTATTTTTATTAAAATTAATTGCTATTCATGAAGAATAATTAAAATAGTTTTCTAAACGTATAATTAATTAATTATTGACAAGAAACAATAATTAGAATTATTAATATATGCAAAAGACATATTTTTATTATACTTATTATATAAAATAATAATTTAATACTTTTATTTTATAAATTATTTTTATACAATATTATTTTTATTTATAGTATATTGTATTTCACATTACTCTAGTCACATATATTTTGTAACTAATTTTATGTAAACTATCATTTAATTTTATTATATATTTTTTATAAATATTATTTATTAAAATAAAAATATATTTATAAGGTTTAATATAATTATTTATCTAATTAAGTAATTTTTTTTACATTTTATAAAATGCAAAATAACTACATATATAGAAAAATCTTTTTAATTTTCTATTAAACCTTTTCAAAATAAATTTATTTGAATTTAAAAAAAAAAAATAATTAAAATAGGAATTGAAAGAAAAGTTGCTCGGATACGAGAGAACAGACCCAAACCTCGCGCATAGTGGGCAACGATCGGAAAGCTATTTCGTTGCTATATAAACTTTAATTGTATAAAAATAAGCGCATAAACTTAGAAGACTGTTCATCAATTGACTGGCCGTGGTAGGTATTGATGAAACAAAATTACTCGTCCCAAATAGTCTCAAGTGTACACTCTCTTCAATAAGTTCATAAGTAGTAAAAAACACAAATTTACACTGGAAAGAACACAAGGGTTGAAGCCACATAAAATCAAAGAATATTGAGGTGAATTGTGTGTGTCCTCACTTATGGGTATTTGGGTCACAATATTACATGCGATATTTTTTCACATCTTACAACTTAGGGCAACTTCTTCTAAAACTAAAAATGAATATGATTGACACCATTATAAAAAATAAACCAGAAACTAAAAGATTTTATGTAGAGCCATGATTAACCACTTATAAATGTGAAATTCTCCAAATAAATGCATTCCTAATTTTTAAGCTTTTTCTAAGTATTTTTTTTAATAGGTGTACTTTTTCTCTTGATAGGTTTCTAAGAGCGGGAACCAGTGTAAAGTATAGGCTTAATTTGCGAACTGTTTTGAGTAATAAATGTTTCTGGAGTGCTGATACAGAATGCGGTTCCCCGTTTTATTGAGTTAAACTTTATTCCACTGAAGGAATCATCAAGGCTGTGTGGAGAACGGAGAATGATAGGTGCCCCTGAAAACTCAGATTTGGTGCCACAAGGCAAAATACATACTTAGCGTTATTCAATCTTTGGATCCCAAGGTTCTGGACCCCCATCGCATAGGGAGTGTAAGGTTACGCCAATAGTCAAGTAGGTAAGTGCAAGCCAAATCTAAGATATAAGCCATTCTCATTTTCCTCGTCTTTTAATAAATAGCACAATAAAAGTAAGGTTTTGCTTTTTGACGGTAAGTACATAAATAATTAATAAATGAAACATTGTAATTGTTTATAAGAATGTGAAAAAGTCTTTTTGTATAGTTAAAAACAAGTAATATCAGTATTCTACAGTCAGTCAAAGTCAGAGTTCTGTGTCATTATACAACAGGGAAGCTCTTTATTCGATAAATGTATACCAGGTCATAGGTATATTTAATAACTTTCACAATTTAAGACTTTCTATACATAAATACGTAATTTGGAAGAGGGATACACAATGGTTCTTTATTAATAACTTAATTTGAAGATACTCTAAGAAATGTATGAACGTCTGAGCAAATATTTTTGAAAAAAACAAGAAACAGCACTACGACACCGGAATTCGTACCTCACTCATTAAATTCATAAGTATGTCGATGCAATAACTTTAAACGAATTGATGAAAGCTGCAGAAGCCCCTGTGCAAAGCATATGATTGCACACTGTCATCAGGACTTTTAACATTGATTCCCCAATATCTGCTAAGATTCATCGACCGTGACAAATGGACAATTTCTGGCCTAAGAAGAACGAAGGATCATTTTTAGAATTTTATTTTCGAATGGAGTACCGTGCATTGAAAAAATTATGCATTTCTTGTGCCGTCGAAGGACAATACTCTTTCTGTTTTAAATACCCACTATGGTAACAAATTCGTTGATGATGATGATATTTTTCGTTTAGTCTTTAGGCCAGTGCTTCTCAAACTTTCAATAATCGTGATCAATATTCAATCATAATTTCATCACGCCCCCCTCCATACAATAACAATGTATTGAATTCAATAATACTATACTTTGACGCTTAAGCTAAAATACAACATTAACATCTTAAGGACAGTATAAACTTTAAGCGGCCAAAGCATTAATTTTCTGGACATGTAGATATTTGTCTGGGGAAATGACAGAATTAGAATTTCATGAAATCTAAGTATTGATATATTAATCAGTTGAAGAGGAGATGAAAATAACGTCTTTTAAGATGTTTCAACATGAAAGTAAGGGATTTTTATCAAATCCGTGAACTGTTTCAGTGAAATGATGAAGTAGTCAGGTTGCACTGGCAAAATGCTGTCAAAAAGAGAGAGGAAACAACGGGGAGAGGGTCGAGGTCCTTTTACTTCCTAAGATACAGGTATTACTATCGATCCCTAAATATCAACCCATATCTTTAAAAAAGGAGTGGCACCATAGGATTAACATGGGGATTGACATTTTAGTGTGTAAAACACCTAGAGGAATAGTTGCTACACATAAAAATACCAGCCTAAATTTCCTAATTACTTTTAATTACTTTCAAATAAATTTGTATTTCATTGAATATATTGTTGTATTACTTTCTTCCCGTTTTAATACCATGCACCTTCTTTGGTAAACCAAACACTTTTAAACTCGTGAAAGTATTATGTCATCATTCACTGAAACAGATCGATTTAACTTGAAACCTTACTTTTATCTTGGGGAAATTACCTGGCAGCTATGGTGTGGTGGGGACTGAATTAGTGAGACTTCGTTCAGTTGCTTACGGAACTGATCAGGATTTAGCTCATGCGCTCCTTGTTGTTGACTACTACAATCTTTGGTTAAGCAGCGATCATTTGGGGAGCAATAGCTGGTCATCTCTATAGCTCTTTTCAGAGCTGTCTGGGTAGGGCGACACCCATTTTGTTCGTTCCTTCAATCTTTATTTTCTGGATTTTACTCCTTTTCGACTATGGATCTGAATTTTTGACACTCTTCTACGGGCATGGACCCACGAGAGCCTGCAGGCCGCACACCCACGCCAACTAAGATTTGTTCACGCTGCAGCAACTTGCCAGAAGTGGACCAATACTGCTTTATTTGTAAGAAGGGACAGTTTTACTATCAATTCGCTGGAGCTCTGGAATTTAAGTCCCGGACAATCCCTATGTGAAGGGAGCTCTTGAACTAGACTCAACGTGTTCACAGATATGCACCATTAGCCCGGTGAGTACAGCTCTCTCGCTTTGTGTCATTGATGGCTGCCCACACATCATGATTCCCCGCCAGCACTAAAAGGTAAAACGATCTCTCAGATACTCAGGGTAATAGTAATGATTTTTATTATGGAAACCGAAAACTCACTATAATCAGACACTACGCCTCCTTCTAGCAAGAGTAGTAAATTTAATGACATTCAACCAAACTTTTCAAATTGATCTTGCAAACAAATTTAATATTTTATCTCAGGAAACGGCAGAAAATAATCTCACTACTGACTCGACTAGTACACCTATCCCCGAGCATCATAAAAGCACCTCTACCCAAAGAAACACCTTAAATGCTCCCACAGCTTAACCATAGCACTCTAAATGCAGCTACTCAAACTATGTACCACCACCAATTATGTTAAAAGTAACTAATACATACAAACAACAAATGAAAATCATCACGGACAAACTCCCACGAGGGTAAACTCACCGGTGAGGTACTTGGCTTTACACTAACACTAACGAATTACACAGACAACTCATTCACATCTTAGAGACTTAAAATACGAGTTTACGTCATCCCACCCAAGGAAAAACCTTGAAGGTGGTCATTGGGACTACCCGCGACCACTAAAACCGATGAAATCAAAAAATGACTTATGGGAACTCGGCTTCTACCGTAGATAAGAGTATCTCAATTAATCGGCCGTATTACAAATCCACCGGTATTCTTAATTTCTTTACCCCGCAACATCCACAACTCTAAAATTTTCGATTTAAATAAATTATGTTTTGCAAAACTGTCCGCGTTTAAGACGCTATGAAACAAGGGGTTACCCAATGCTTCTCATGCAACAAATTTAATCATACGACAGAAAACTGCCATTTAAAACCCAGGTGCCTTAAGTACGGATAATCCCATAAACTCACTTGAATGTGCAATACAACGTGTTGAGGAACAGATGTATTGCATAAACTGTAAGGTTATTGGACACATGGCAGACTATGACAAATGCCCACTTTACCTAAGCCCAAAAAGGATCTACTAATAACACAACTACTAACGTAATCAATAAATTGTTAGACCTAATGTATCTTATGCAAACGCAACCATCAACTACAAATTCTAACTCAAAAAATACCCAACAAATGGCAGCACAGAGAGTAGTCGGATTCCTGCCGTTGCCTCGCAACCTCGGGTAAAAATTCAACTGTCATTCCCCTCAAAATGAAAATGTAGAAAAGCAATAACCAAAATCTAATGCTAATCAAATCACTTGTGAAATCACTTACAAAGGGAATTATTAACAGGTGCATTGACAGCACTAACTGTACAAAATTAACAATATGAACTTTTAATCACGCGAGAAATCCCCTCGGAAAATCAATCAAAATAAACAACTAGAGAGCAGGGAGTTATACGCAGTAGAGGCTATTGTGCCGGATAATAGGGTGGGCGAATAGTCGATTAATGGTTGGCCTGAGTTTGTGTTCCTGGAACGCAAAAACGGCATTTTAAATAAAATTTATGAATTTAAATTATTTGTGAAGTATAGACAGTCAGATATGAAATTCTAGGTCCGGGAAACACATCTGAGGGCTAAACACAACATTAATAATAATTACAAATGCTACAGAAATGATCGTATCACAGAAGACGGAGCTTACGCGGCGGCACTTTTAATCCTCAATAAAAAAATCTATACCTCACTTTCATACTTCTACACGCCCAGCTTCATCATGTTGAAGCAACTCCGGACTTATCTCAACCCTCCTAATCTAGACCCATTTGCACATGCTATTTACATTCACTCCCATCTGTGACGGCTTATCTCTTTACTTTGAACCTCCAGCCCATCGCGGGTCAGCAGTCGACTATTGAGTTCTCGCGATTTTAACACCACACGCAATACGATGGAAAATGACTCCCACAATTCGGCGAGGAAGACTCCAGCTACCGCTGATCTAATGGATCTGAAATCATTTATACCTGGGTACAGCACTTAACTCATAAAATAACTTTAGACATTGCCTTAACTGGAAATTTTTAACTTCCATTCACGATTGCATCTCTAGCTGGGGAGTTACCATCTGATCCATAACCCTGTTGCTTTTAAATTTTCTTTCAATATCCAATTCATCAAAGAAAATCCTGGAAACAATTACCACCTGTTGGCTTTCTTTTTATGCAGCACCTTAATAATAATATTCATCTTGAAAGATTATACCAATATTAAACCTTATTGGTTTTGCGGAGAATAAAAATTACTAACTTTTCTACAAACCCTCGCCCATTATAACTTCTCGCAGCCAATCCCGGAAACACTCGACTTGCGCACTTTTACCCCGAGTCATCAGAAATCTGATTTCTCGAAAAATCGCTCAAAACTTTCAAACCACTTAATCAATTCACAAAACAGAAACAAACAGACTACAAGCACAGATGGAGACTTAAAACATTCGCTTACACGTGAAGAGTACTTGACTCTCAACGCATAGGATAGCAACAGACATGAATAAAAATTTTTAAAAAGAAAACGCACAGATATTTCTGCTCTAAATACCAGCGCTTCGGGCATCACTGGCTATAACCGACGACCAAGAAAGCAAATCGCCAGCTAACACTCTTGGTGGGGAACAGGAAGCTGACAGACCAAGTAATTTTCCAATGCTTCAATTGACTCTGGCGTACTTGCCTAATGCCCTGAAACTTTTTCTCTCTTCCTACTAATCCAGATACCTAATTACATAAGTAAGCTAAAATCAACCAAGTCTGGGAATGAGTAATATCACAAATAAAATGATCAAAAATTTTTACCACTAAAAACAATCATTGTTCTTACCTATCTTATCATAAAATTCCTCTTCCCCAGAGCACTTTTCCTAACCAGCTGAAAACTGCCATTATTATTTTTGATAAAAAGCCCGCCCAAAAACATTTATACCCTCAAGTTATAGGCCAATTTTCTTTACTCCCAACCCTAGGTAAAATTACCGAGAACATATCAAATTCTCACACACACCCCAATAGAATCAATTCGTATATTTATGATAGTAACATAATTAACCCAAACCAATATATATGGCTCACTAAGCCCATCTCTCTACTTGTCATCCTCTCAGACTTACGGAAAAAGGCCGCTGGATTTCAGAGAGGCAGATCCACCGGAACTGTCTTTCTTGATGTCCAATTTGACAGGTCTGGTTAGTGTGGTCTCATTTATAAATTAATTGACGCAACTTACCTCCTTCGTGAAATTCATATAATTCTTACCTTGTAAACAGGTATCAGGTCAGAGTCCAGCAACACCTCTACTTATAAATATTGGCTGCCCACAAAGAGAGGTCCTCTTATTACATTTAATATATACATAAACATGCCCACACATCCACAAACAAAAATAAACCTCTATGCTGACAACACATGTATAGCGGCTGTTACAAAAATCACAACTGCACTCGCTCTAAATAAACACCTTTCTCTCCTGGAGAATTTCTTTAATACATGGAAGATAAAATCAATGTCGAAAAACGGGTTTGCTGAAACAACTTTACCAGGAGAAAGAAAGCCTTGCCTGGTTACACTGGTCTCCAGGTACAAAATACTTGGGTATCGTTTTAGATAAAGCACTCACTTGGAAACACTACATTCTACGCCTTCCGAAACAATTCCGGATCACGCTTGAATTAATTTACCCACTAATTTAAGCCTTGGGAATTCTGATATGAGAGACTCTCAACAATAAGGTACTTCTCTACACTGCTGTTTTGCGTCCCATTTTAAGTTAGGATTGCCTGTGGGGTTACGCAGCAAATATAATATTAAAATTCTTGAAGTCTCATAAAATTCGTTTTTTTAGAAATATAACTAGAGCTGATAGATACACCAGACACTCTACATCTATAAGGCCTTGATAAACCTTTTAAAACTTTTATTTAAACTCTTGCAATTAAATTTTTTAATAATCTCCCCAATACCTTAATGAGCAGTACGCTTAAATGACAAAGGCTAAGGGCCAGGAGAATGCTCACTAGTTCTTATAATCCCCTTAATATAGGTATTTCTTCACAATCACTGCTATTGAAAATGTCTATTATTCATTCTAAATTTTTTTACTCCATATTTTTATCTTTTTGGTGCATTTACTTGTTTTAAAAATTTTCTCATCATGCCCACCAGGCAAGCAATCTCTTATTTCAATTTCCCCAACTGGGGGCGGCCTTTAGAGAGCTTTTCCTAGCTTATTGCTATCAAAACCCAATAATAACAGTGTGTACCTTCCTGACTCCCAGTTGACTGTCAAATTCTCAGGACTCTCTCTCTTTCCCTTCTAAATCAGAAACTACTACCCCCAGACTGTGACGCCATTCGCCTGCATTATCCTACCACCAAATTCAAGTGACTTTATTTTCACTCAGGTATTCCGCTTATCAGCGCCAGAGCACGTAGATAAGTGAAGGATCTGTGCAGATCCACTTATCCTGTGACAGAGAAACGTGGTACATGTCCTGTATCTATCATCAACCCATATTTATCTGTAACTAGATATAATTCCAGTTAAGCATTCTCTGTTATGTGAAGGAGCTACTTTCATTGCATAAAATTATTAATCCTTTTATATTTATTCAATTTTTATGCGAAATATGTGTGAATGGAGATAATTTATTTCCTTTCTGTAGTGTCCAATATTGTCTTTAGTGCTTATATGTTATCTTCAGGCAAGTATCTGATCAGGAAGATAGTCAATTTTTGTTTTGTTACTTACTAATATTTGCATTTGTGGCAAATACATCTCTCAACCTAAAACATTTAAAATACCATAAACTTAAGAGTAATACACACGCATAAAAAGTTGTTTCGCACAGTTAAACTTTGATACCCTCACTATCCTATACTGAGAAATTTCGACACTTTCTCCAAGGTTCACAAATTGTTTTCAAATACAGAATGTTCACAAGTCCCAAAATAGAGGAAAATGTTACTTTTCTTGTCATTCCTGACCTAATAATTAAGGTATAAACAACAAAGGTTTGTTTTAAATTTTACCAACAGAAAAAACTGTCTATCTACGAGGGTAGTGAATTCCAACACAAGTAAAAACAAATCGAATACTCTTACAAATATGTTCATGTATTACAAAATATCACCCAAAATTTATATTTCACTTGTATTAAAACAAAGTTGTTAGTGACTTAATTTTTAAAATTACTACTAAATTGGGAGATGAAAGGCAGAATAAAAGTTGGAAACAACCTGCTTAAAAACAACTGCTTTGTTAAAACAATACGAAGGCAAGAGGTATATTATATTCGATACAGATGCAAGTATGAATTTCGTTCGCTTTTCGCTCGAAGAATGCTGGGTAAAATAGCATGTAGATTGCAACTGAGCGTACACCCTCTCGATTTTCCACCACGTCCATGGGAGGACGTCGACAGCCCTGGACAGATTTATTGTGCATCCACCCTTTTACACAGCAGATCTTCAGTGTCACCTGAAGTTCCGGACACCTGATGCAATGGTCGTGCAAGAAACCATTGCACTCGAGTCAATCACGGCCATTCCTCTGGTGGATTTGAAATTTATACTGATTTTGAACGCAGGAGGTGCCCCATTGTTTCGTAATAAATCTATGAAGAAGAGTTTGCTTGGACGGTTTTAGCACGTTAAACAATATCCAAACACACACAACAGAAGTTTAATTGTGTCAACCCTGAAATGTAGTAAGCCTAGGATAAATAAATATTGAATTAACGTTTCTATATTGAATTAATCGAGGAAGTTTAGTAGAACTCTTTATTTTGAGTCAAATTCACGAAACGATGTTATTTGACACCTGGACCCAGCTGCTTTCCCTAGCTTCAACAAAAACCAATGGTTGAACATTATGAACCACGATATATTAACAGACAGCCCTTTTTTGTGCGGTGGATCTTCAGCGGTAACGGATGGAACTCATGACAGGAACATGTCCGTTTTACACTTGACATCTGGAAATACTCGCCACCCTCACAGAAGTCATGGGGAAAAACAATGTTTTAGAATAGATTTACAAATTTCCTCAAAAAAAAAAAATTCTTCATAAAGCAGTTCAAAATTTAAAGCGACACCTAGCAAAATATATGAGTAATAGGAAACTAAGCCACAGTTTAATAAATCGAAAAATTTCAGTTAACACAAAAGAAATAAAAGTTTTATAGTCTACATTTATAAATCCAACTTTCTACAGAAACACTTTGTTCAAACACCAACAAAGAAAGTTCTTATGTTAAGACCCGATTTGCATTGAAATTTATAGGCTGCTTTATTTAATCAAAATTGGTAAAAAATAATTGATAATTACTAAAAATTTTTACAGTTCAGTTTTTCATTTTTTTTTTGCGTAAACCATTATCAACTTTAAACCTAGTTCTACTTTTGATGTACTTTTTTTTCATGTAAGCTATTTTGAACAAGCGAAATATTTCATCGATGATTGATAAGTATTTTCCCAATAAGCCCACAGTTTACTAATTGCTTTTACAAATTATATTTCTTGTACGTTAAATAAAATTATAGCAGGGGTGATATTTATGTTTGAGTCACACTGTTAAAAATGCTACACTTGACCTTTCAGCAACATACCTCTTTGTCCCAACATAGTCAAGTGTGGAGGATGAAACATAATTTGTCACCCTCTTAAACTAACTTCCACACCACACTTACCGGAGAACGTTTGGCCTAAGTATGAGGTAGCGTACGGTCAAACCTCAGCAGCACGGCGGCTCTTCAGTGGTACTGGAAGCGAACTAATAACCAAGGTCCCTGACCTTGCGTACTAAACTGATCACAAAATATTATTACGAAGAAGTATTTGCTTACGCGTTTCTTAATTACCACCCGAAACCACTTATCGTTTTTCTTTCTGTTGTAGGTAGTTTGATACTGGCTTAAAAAACATTATAATTCGTAGTTCCAAATTTTTATACATGTCTTTTTTTCTCTGTGTGTATATTTTTTAAATCTTAATTTTATTTTCAATGATTTAAAGAACTTTAATTATCGAAGTATGAAAAAAAAATTCGTCCACGTGGGAAAAAACATTAAAAACATTTTCTTACATAATGTATTGAAACTGTTGAAGACTTGTCCTACAAGCAAAATGCTCACTTAAGAGCAAGTTTCAATTTCTAGGTTTTCGCATTTTTCTCTCAATTGACACTATTATATGGAATGAATATTAACATCCTGCTCAGCTACTAGAGCGCTGCGGCGGACCTCGTAATTTTGAACAATTCTCGGGACCGAAAGCTGCTACTCACTCTTTATCTTCCACGCCGCACCAACGCGGGGGGGAACGGAAACGTTGAGATCTCTCAACAGATTTAACAGAAACGTGACTCTACACGGAGGTCTTCAACGGTACAGGGGCTCCAAACTCATGACACGCCGGCCACGAGTTAATTAATAGGCTACCGCTATAGAGAAGCAACAAAAGCTTGACTATTCACTTATAAATCCTTTAGCGTTCTACAGAAACGCTTTCTTCAACACAAAACAACTCAAACAGAATTTTTAAAATAAAAAAACATGTGCATTGAAATTTTATAAATTTATTTGCTTTATAAAAGGTGATAAAATTTATTTCTAACGATAAACAATTACTATAATTATTTTATAAACATTGATTATATTATTTTCAAACATGTTTTTGCTTCAATGCATATTTTTTATATGAACGGTTTTGGAAAAAAGTTCAATGAGTGATCATCAAATAGAACACTATTATACAATTTTTAATTCTTACTGTAGAGAGAGTTCGCAAATAAGTTTTAAGACTGTGTCCGTAAGAAGAAATAGAAGCAAGAAATTAATTCCTGTTTTGGTTTTTTATTCAAAATAGGAACCTTAGGATTCAATGCACTTGTTGTAGCAATTTATTAAGAATCGAACGCCTGTTGTAAATCGCTTTTAGGGAATGGCTTGCAAAGCATGCGTCGAAGATACTGGTAAGGTCGGAATATCCTCGAACTAATGTCATTTTAATTTCATTTTAAATTTTGGCAACAAGGAGTAGTCACAGGGTGTTAAAGCAGGTAAATACGGTGTATGGTTCAAAGCACAGACATTATTTTTTGTCAAAAATCTAAGCACAACAAGGAAAATATAACTGGATACATTGTCGTATAACAAACACCAACTGCTTTCAGTTCGATATTCTGGACGAATGTGACGAATTCTGGCCATCAAACGCTTTAAAACAACTAAGTAGTTCTGACCTGTAATTGTTTGTCCAGTTGGAATAAATTCTTTGTGTATAATACCCCTAGCATCGAAGAATGTAATAAGCATTATTTATTTTTGATGAAATTTTCCTTGTTTTTGGCTTATGGTGAATTTTCTGACTTCCATTCGGCACTTGGTCGTTTTGTTTCAGGGTCATATTAGAAACACCAGGTTTCATTACTTGTAACAATGGATTTCAAGAGTTTTGATAGTTTTCAGCGGCTGAAATGATGCTTCTTGCAATGTGCACTTCTAATTGCTTTTTGTTCAGGGATAGAGTGTGTGGTAAAAATTTAGCACATACTTTTGTTTTGCTCAAATTTTCATGCAGGATGGTTCGAATTAAGTCCTTTGTTGATGTGTCAAAGAGTCTTTCATCATTCTTAATGACGTACAGTGATCAGTGCGTCGTATTTCAAAATTTAGGGTTCTAGATGAAATTGGACTTTCACTGCGCTAATCACCTTCTATTGCATCTCTTCCCTTCAAAAAACATTTGTTCCACACAAAAACGTTTGATCTACTAAAAACAGTCACCATAAACTTGTATCATTAGTTGGTATGTTTCCGAAGCACTTTTACCAAGTTTTGCGTAAATTTTATACATTAAAATTAATGAAAAATGTTTAACTATTTCACAACTAACAATTACTAAAAACATTTAAGTAATTTAAAATGAATAAAATTGTCTATTTACTTTTTCAAAATTCTGTTGCATTTGAAGTGTGTGTGTGAGTATTTATTTATATGTAAATATATAAGACACGAGTTCTAATGGCAACGGGCCTTGTAACCTTGAACCATGGTTACATGACGTAGACTACACCTGAGCCCCTCGACGATTTTCATCAACACCTAATTGAGCATCGACACCTAATTGAGAAGAAATTTGAGCTTCGACCTAATTAACGTGCATGCACCTGGCTTCACGGAGAACCATCAGCTATACTAGGGCTCGAACTTTTGAAACAACGGAAACGAGTTCCAAACCATGACAAGTAAGGTAGCAAAATCCTACTCTGGTGTATGAATTTTTTGTTGTATTTCAACCAACAGAAGTGCCACATTGCTTTCGTAATAAGTATCTGAAAGAATAAATTCACAAAGCTAATGATGACATTTTTATTTGTTAAATAATGTCAACAAAAAGCCATTTTAATATTTGGCCACACAATGCTAAATTGCTACATAGCAAGAGTGAGAATCTGGGGGAATGAATATTAACGTCGCACAATCCAGCTACACAAGGGCGTTTGGCGACTAACCTCGTAATTTTTAGCTGAGATCAAATGACGAGGACTGACCTCTTATCCTCTCTCCTATGCCAATAGGAGGACGTATGAGCTTCGAAATATTCCTCATCCGTTTCTGCACGTCTTATCTTTAGTGGCAGCAGCGTGGTCACTACCTTGACCACTAGGCTACCGCTCCATTGACAAAAGTCATGAAAGAAATATATTCAAACTAGGTACACATTCCGCATTATGTAGCATGAAAGTAGCAGACAAACTGCATAATAATAAGGCAGTAATACAGAAATGTAAGAAAAGGATTACAAAAATGCATTCTTAAATCCGGCGTTCCTACAGAAGCCTTTATTCAAGATGAAAGACAAACAAAAAATTTGCCAGAACACGAATTGCATCGAATATTTGTATCCTCATTTATTTCACGTGAGAAAAAGTGAGTAGAATTGAATCATAAGGATTAAAACCAATGCAGTGGTTTTGTTGTTGAGTATTCATAGATTATAGACCTCAAACCAAATTCTGTTTTTTAGACGAATATTTTTGTATATATAAGCCACACATTGAAAATAAAATTCATTTCGTGATCATATCTCGATATGTACTTCTAATATATTTCTCAAAAGAGCATTATTTCTAAGATAATAAATAAAATCTGGAAGCGAATAAGAGTTACAATTGCGTCTGTGCAAAGCTGTACAAGGCTAGTGGCGAAAGACCTCGTATTTTGAATCATGGTCAAGTGATAAGGAAAATATCGAAGTTTACACTCAAGTTTTCATACTTCCACACACTTCACTCCCAATGCGGTGTGATGTGGTAGTTAGAGGTGCCAACTCAGGAAGTACTCCTCTTCGCCTTGGCCGATTAAAAATGAAGAGTTCATTACTTCAAAGTCCTGTTGTGGCTTAATGGTACAACGTTAATAATCCTCACTCAATCCACACCACACCGGAAGACGTTTAGAAACGTCGACGCAATAATCGCGCTTTATCGGCTCTCTGCACGGCAAGTCTTCCAGCGGTACAATGCTCGAACTCGCGACATACCAGCCACGAGTCGGAAATGTTGTCCACTGGTCTACGTCATCCGCACGATGTTTATTATGAACGGTTCGGAACTCTCTCGTACGATACACATACAATTTTTTTTTTACTGTAGGAAATGTTTGGTATTTTTAAGTCTCAACCTGTATATTCCTAAATCAAAATCATTGCAATAAAAATAGAAGAAAAAAACTGTGTGTGTCGGCTTCGATGCACGGCTGGAATTTACTCCTAAAGTAGAGTTGTCTTTAATTATATAGTACGGAACCAGGGTTAATAAATGGGTCTCCTATAATACCGAAAGTATGCATACATTTTCTTTATTACCTTTATATTTTTCATATTGATTCAGTAAATAATACACACACACACATATATATATATATATATATATATATATAAATATTTAATATATATCAATTATGTTACATAAATATATGTTACTCATAGTATATGAGTACATTGTTAAGTGAGTTACTTTTGACTGGGAATAGAAGCTGCATCTAAAGTACGCATGATATATATTCGTTTATATTTTTTTATTTTTGTAAGAAATAAAAATCATTGGTTTTGTCTTTATTAAAAAAACATAATTATTAAATGTAATACGTAACCAATTTTCTATCCATCTTCCCTAACCCAGTGCTTCTCAAACATTCTTTGTGCCCCCTTTTCAATCACAATTTTATCGCGCCCCTCCTTATACATTAATAAATTACTGAATGCAATAATGGTTACTTTGACGCTAAAGCTAAAATACACGATCTTAGTATAAACCGTACAAATTAATAACATAAGTATTAAATTTTGTATATATTTACTTTTAAGCAAAAAAATTAAGTAATAGGATAATTATTGTATTTATTTTTCCTTTCTCTAATTTTTAAACTGGAACATATTGCAAAATACGATGGTTGTTTAGAAGACAACATATAGATATCAATAAATATGAAAAGAACTCAGAGGATCAATTTCTAAAAAACTTTTGCGAAGACTTTGCTCTGCAAGACATAAACCCACTGGAAGTCACTAATATTTATTAAACTTGTTCTTAATTCAGTATTAAAAAGATAATTATTAATTTTATATACGTTATTCTTAAGTAATATTTGACGCAAGTAAATTGCTTTTTAGTAATAGTTTATATAATTACATGTTATTTTTCTTTCTCTAATTTTTAAATTGAAACAGATTAGAAAATAATATTTAATTAAAGATTTATTTCCTTCAAGATCCATTTCTAAAAATTCAAATGTCATTAAAAATAGCCTAATCTATGTTCCTCTTTATCATATCCATTACATCTGGCATTCTCGCGAACGTTCATGTGAGTCTAGGCAACTAACAGAGACGTCTGCACAAAACATGTAAAAATGCGGTACCTCGTACAGATTCTAGTCAGTCTTGGCCGGTCTCTGACAGCTACCGAATCTCTTGAATGTACATTTTCATAATTCACGCGTTAATTGTAATTCACAGTATTAGAGTATTTAAGGCAGTGGTTAAACAAAATCGCGATATATTTTTAAATCACAGCGGCATTCGACGATAATAAAGTTCGAATAAGTTCCAGATGAACCACACGTACAACCTGAGGCCACGCCGAGGAGAAAGAACAGGAGTCCCGACCTGACCAAGAAGACACAACAGGGAAATCAAGAAAAGGCCGACAAGGAGATTACAAGCCCTACAACAAGCAAACTTCAGAATTCCAGTGCAGCCGAGGAAAGAAAGTGGTAGCACCTCATCGTTCGATGTGACGGGAGACCGAATATAAAATCAGGTTGTATTGTTTCATTTTTTATGATCAGCACCAGCAAATTGAATCCGGAAGAATTATTGCAAAGAAGAAAGAAGTCTCGGGCGGTGCTTAAAGTTTCTATTAGCAAAAGTTAAACACTACAATGGTATATAATTATTTTGGAACTTTTGACTTGTTAAAATTTTCTGGAAAACAATTGTAATTGCACATTGTTTGCTTCGATGTATGACTTCATTGAGATGCGAAAATTCCTTTGGTTATTTTGTTATAATAGTTTATTGAAAAATGTTTTGTAATTGTATGGTATGTGTATATATATATGTTGTTGTATTATTTACGTATTATGAGGACTGGTTCGGGAAGGCGGCGTAGTAAGGACACTAACAATAATAATAACGGCGCGGCTCATTGGGATTTTGGAACCAGATGTGGGGATGGAGATGAAAATTTATTGTGATTTACAAATAATATATAATGAATAAAAATTGTGAAACTGATTGATATTATGTAAACATAGATTGGAA
Source organism: Trichonephila inaurata madagascariensis (assembly GCA_019973955.1). NCBI lineage: Eukaryota > Metazoa > Arthropoda > Arachnida > Araneae > Nephilidae > Trichonephila > Trichonephila inaurata. The sequence goes on from BMAV01016833.1 coordinate 71,401, forward strand.
ACAGTGACTCAGAAAGTTTTCATTTCAGGGAGACAGACCCTGAAAATTGTGATAAGTAACTTCAACACGGAAAAAATGGAGCAGAAAATCCAGCTCCATAGGCAGTGATGATAAAGATGCAAAGTTTGGGTCTGCGCACCCAGGAAAATTTTTTTAGAGAATTTAAGTGTATAGTTACTTTAAGTATAAATATGTAAAAGTGAGAGTGGGCATGAATTAAACAGTATTTATTAATGTTGGCTAGTTAATGAGTAAAATTTATTGTCACGAGTTTAAATTTAAATTTAAATTGAATATTAGAATTTAATTCTAAGATGGTATTAATGAAAATTAAAGTCAAGATAAATATTGGAAATTATAAAAAAGTTAAAAAGGATTTAAGATTAAAATTTAAATAAAACTCCAGAAAGCGAGGAGATTTAAGAAATAGAGATTTAGACACGTAATTTATTAAAGGGCATTGAGAACCATGCGTAAATCACGTTTTTTCTTCTTGGAAGGGTTGTGAGCGTCTCTCGCGCGTCAGCTTCTGCTAGCTTATAACTCCTAAGTTCTTTGACGGCCACGATTAATGGCGAAATCTTTCCAGCAATACCCAAGAAGATAAACGGTTCAAATATGTAAATGAGATATACTTTAAAGGATAGAAGCTTTGATGATAAGGAGCGGCAAGTTTAGAGATAACTTGAGTGTGGAATCGACCGGATCACGAGTTAGATGTCTTATCTCTGAAAAAGAAGGATACGTTAATACTAGTATAATATAAAGAAGTCTGAATCTTTGTAGCTAAATTAAGTTATAGGTATTTCCTCAATTGAAGAAGGAAGGGAGCTCTGCAAAAGGTAATATTTGTATAGGAAGTTAGATGAATCAGTTAATTTGTATAATTAAGATAAATGATCTAGTTGCGCGATCTGACTTGAATAGGTTTAATTGGGTGTTAGCTTTCTCACTTTAAGAGAAAGTTGTCAATTAGAATTAAAGTAATATAAGTTATTCTTAATAAAAAGTTGTATTAAGAATTCAATATGTCTCATCATTTTGGTAAATACCACACCTCTAGCGTACGCGGATCCTAATGAACACCGGCTCACATCACAGGATGGCTATGTCACTTAATATATATATATATATATATATATATAATTTATTTAATTTCTGCTAAACTAAAGTAATAAATCTCCTTGGGTTTCAAATCGTATCTATTTAATTTTCGATTTTAAAATTATAGTCATTTAAATCGCATAAGAAAACCGCATTCTTTATTACAAGGGTACAAGATTTGCGGCAAATATCTATTTTAAATTTAACTGGTCTCAATAAAATAAGACCTGCAAGTAGATGTAATAAACGGATCATTCATAACATCTTATTTAAATTAATTTCTCTTATTTGTTCCCCATACTACTAAAAGTGTTCTGTTTCAGTGTAGTTGTTTCTTTCGCTCCCGTTCATACTATTTCGATAACATTTCTATACATATTGTGTGAAAGTCTGATTAATTTATGTTTCTTTTAATACGTTGCTGGCGTGTATATTATTTATTACAAATAAGTTTCAAGAATAACATATGTATTATGTAAAAAATGTCCCCAGACAATTCAAGTACTTTGTGACATTCATCAATAGCTAACTAAATCCATAAAAAGGGTCCTTATATGAGAATGACACTACTGCCCGTTCGATAAATGGTTTAATATTTTAATATAAATTATTATTAAAAGGAAAAGTAATACAGACGTAGCAGATAGGAGTTCTTAAACCACTTGTAGGTTGGTCAGTGCCCCAGCCTTCTACGAGATGGAGGATAGAATGGGTTGAAGGAATTCAGGATTTGCTGTGGAATCAATTTTCAACAGCAGCACGGCTTCATTATTGCCACGGCAAATTGCAGTCTCTTTTATCACAATGTGATTACGTAACAAATAGGCAGGGATAATGATCAAAAGAGCCTTCAAGCGGAAGGAAATTCGTAACAATATTTGCCGCATGAGAAAACGAATATTATCTCAAGGTGGTAACCCCCTCTGACAGCATGACACATCGGCGGTATTTGATATTATTAATCAGCTCATGCAATGCTTGGCACAGTACGGTAGCATTGAAAGCCGTGTTTGTAGGTATCTATATCAACAATAGTGAACCATCGACGTGAAGAATGTTATACTTTTTTATCATCAGTTGAGGAAAGTCTTCTTCATCTTGAAGATGAAGAATGTCGCTATTGCATGTTCATACTTTTGTAGGCTGGAGTAACTTGATGACAACATGTTTCGTCAGCGGCAATGATTCTACAAAGAAATTGGTTCTGCATTGTGTAGGATCATTCAAGATGTGTTGCATTAAAAAAGAAATCAAGCAATGTATATTGTGCTCCTTTTGTCAATTGTTTCTGCACCAATTGCGATTAAATCTTTCGGTATTGGAAACTTTTAAGCAGCATTGTGCGGACACTTCCTTTGCTCATAGACATTTTCTGCGCTAATTCTTGAGAGGTGATTCACCGAATATTTCTCACAAGATTTTCTACATCTGCGACTGCTTTCTTAGTGATAACCACATTCGCTCGACCAGATAGAAGCCTGATGTCAGTACTTCTTCCACTACGAAAATTCCTACATCATAGTAACATCAATCTAAGATTCATGATATCCACATTTTTCGGTTGCTCTCAAACTTTTTTAATGTTTGGACCCCAAAATTCACTCATAATTTTAGTAGACCCCCTTTCCCATCGATCCCCTACAATAGCAATGATTGAAATTTAATAACAAAATACTTTTCCTCCACAAAAGATTTTAAACCCCTTAGGGCCCTGGGCGTATATAAACGTCTCTCTAGCCAGCACGTTAATTTCCCCGGGCGTATATTACGTGTTTTTGGTTTTTTTACCCAAAAAAAAATTTTTCCCAGGTTCGGGAAAGCAAAAAAGGACCTTGACAGTGTTTTTTCGACGGTTTAATTGAGAGGATTTGCTTATTTTTACTTATTTATTTATTTACTTTTTATTTTATTTTATTACCCCCAAAAACACCACATAGCTCGCCTTTGTGTTAAAATGTGGTGGGGGCGAATACGTAATTTTTTAAGGGATTTAAAGGGGTTAATTTCAAACCTACAAATTAACAAAAAGAATTTTTTTTAATTAGATATGACTAATCCATGGGGTAACTGGTAATTCTTAAACCTGTTCTTAACTTAGTATTGTTAAATTATTTATAAAATATATTGCACAGTACTGATATATTTATAAGAGTATTACATCAGTGTAAATGTGTAGTCTACATTTATTATGTCAGAATATATTTTATTTGTTTATTTTCAGTAAATTAATATTTTTTTGAAAATAATCTTTTGTTTCCGACTTTTCAATAAGTTTGCGCCCCCTCATAAGGTTATTACGCCCCCTAGGGGAGCGCGCCCCACAGTTTGAGAAAAACTTTTTTACATTCAATAATAGTTTCACAATCATTCACATGTTGCGTTGTTCAAAAATTGAAAGACTGCGCATTAACACCGTTTGGAGGCATCCATGATGAGAACGATATGATTTACGTTGCTCCGACACTGTCACATACGCATCTGACCCTCTGGCTGAATTTGTAGAAATTGCATGCATTTACAGCACTTTGTGCGCTCCATAGGGGCATGCACAGTCATCCATGTCTTCAAATAGTTTTTAGCTACTGCTACTTCATTTGAAATACTCTTATGTGTTTCATTGAGTGTGTGTGTGTGTCCAAAGAAGCTATATTCATTTATCGTAATTATTTTTAGAGAATTTAAAAATTGATTTTATTGAACTTAAGAAAAACTAAAACCTAAATGACTTTATTATAAAACAAAATTATTAAACAAAAATGGAAATGTGCCAAACACTAAGCAATAGCAAAAGTGCTTGTACTCTGTAACATGATTTCAGCATTAAACTAATATGACATGTAAATAAAACAAATGGTTTCTGAAAAGGAATATTAAACTATTGAAAGACATGTATGTAATCATTAGTAACTAAACCTTTAATTTTCAAGTAAAACGTTTGGCTGAAGTAGTTTAGGGATAAAAGTAATGGACTCGTGGCTGTCGTGTCATGAGTCCGAACTTAGGACTGCCTCTTAACCACCGTTTACACGGCCTCATTGCACGTTAACACTGTCGGAGATCAAACATTCTTCCGTGGTTGTAAAAGTTATCACAGGGGATTGCAAACTCAGTTTATATCCTCATCAATTGAAAATGGTTCAAATTAGAAGATCGGTTACCTGTAGATCTCGTGTAGCATTATGGCGAGACGTTCTTTTAATTTTCACTTACTCACTGAGTGGAAAGCAAAATTTTTTCTGACAATAAATATCCATCTTTCACACTTGGGGATAAAATTGCTTGGAATGACTTAACTTGACGTCTTTGTGGGTCAACTTGGCTGTGAAAGCTCTCATATTGAGCTTAGATGTAACATTGTGTTGTCGACATGGATGGTTAGGTGGAGGAGTGACTTCAAGAAGAAAAAAAAATATAGTAAAGCCTGGCTGAGAAAAATCTAGGTTTCTGGTAATTATTTGGCATTATCTCTTTGACTATATCATTCCCATTTTGTATATGGACTTCGCTCCAGGAGATGTAGATAACTTAAGGACTATTTATCATTCTGCCATCGGCAAACTAAATACTTCATTTACCTTCTTAACCCACGATCACTTGCGCGGGGTGTTCTGTACATCCCAGCAACAAGAAAAGCCTTCTACAATTCTAAAAATAATGCGCAGAGCCACGATTTTTTCTGTAGCTGCCCATTTTAGGTCATTGAACCTTCAGACCTGATGTAATCAAACTCGCTAGGACGATTGGAATGTAACGACGTTCAAAGGTTTATTTGGGGTGCTGAGAACATCCTGCGAGTGATTGAGTTATATTTTCGTACTCGAAGCATCTACAGAAAAGTACGTTTTACTCTTTCCGTTTACGTTTTTTTTCAAATATATTAATATGCACGAATATTTTATTTAAAATTTCAATAAATACGGTATAAAAATAATATAATTCTATAAAATATTTGTAAAATACAACTTTTTAAAAAAAAATTTCAAAACGTTTTCTAGAAATTATGACAAAAACTCCATGAGAAAGGGAGAAATAGCGACTTTGTCGTCTATTAGATACTGTATCAACAGATTGACAAAATGAACTAAGTGAATTCGATAACTGCGTGATTTCGTAACCAAAGTTAGAGAGATGAAACTTGAAATCATAAATTTTTATAATACAGGTGGTGTTGATACCACTGATGAAATGTGCAGTATATATTATGTATCGCGAATATGTAACCTTTGGCCGTTTCGAATATTTTATGATCTACTTAATACTGCAGGAATTAATGCTTCCTTTGTCTGTCATTCGGTTCTTCCTGAAAATAAATGAGACATTCAATATTATTAGAGAAGATTAGAATGGATCTTGTGCAGCCACAGTGGGATATGAGATCGGATTTCCCAAACCTTAAAACACTCAAAAGAAGCTTTACTGACAGAATATATTAAAAAGAGCATTAATCCCCCTAAAAAAGGGGTGTGGCACTGCTTGTCCACAGGTAAAAGATGTAAAAACTATTTGTTTTTGTCTTCAATGTAAGAAAATATGTGCTTAAAGCATATGAATACGGTCTGCTCTGAATGTTTGAAAAATGATTTAAATATTATTTTTCTACTTTTTACTATCCTTATCATTAATTATAAAGTATATTTATTACTGGTAATACGTTTTACTTGTGGTTTATGAAAAAATATAAAATTGTGTACTTCAAAATGAAAATTTTGTAGGTTTAGTTTAAATTAATGCTAGTCTCATTTGAATGCAATAAATTTAACAATTTTGTTTGTATAATACAAAAAAAACCTCTTATACTTCATAAATATATATCATAATTGACTTAAAAGTTTTTTCTTATTTAAATACACGTGTTAAGAGAGTTTGGGGTGTTCTCTACACCCCGCGAGTGACGACGGTAGAAAAACAGGCGCGAGTGACCGCCGGTTAAGGGCAGGAGTAAACCTGTATACCGAAGAGGTTAAATTGGCTGTTTTCGATGGACCTTTTTTCTCAAAATCTGTTATATCTCTCTCTCTACCTGTTTGAAATTTTTCATACAGTTAAAACACACCTTTTACATTTAACTAAAATAATTTTTTATCTAACTTTGAATTTTCTCTTAGTTTATGAAATATTTTATCAAACATAGTGAAATTTGCCTCATTTTTTACATATAAAATTTTGTACAAAATAAACTTTTGAGTTTTTTACAAAAGCTCATTTAAGTTTATTTTAGCCCTAATTATAAATATATCGTAAAAACTAAACATACCTGTAAACAGTAGCTTCTCAGAAGGATACATCGAACATTAAAATTTTTATTTTGAAATAAATTGATTTTATAGTATGCAGTGATACTTCTAATCTCGTCTAGGAAATAAAAAAAGTAAAAGGCTCAATATACAATAAAAGATACATGTTTTGGTTTATCTCAGACGTTAAACTTCTAAGCAAAAACGAAGTACTTTGCTTACATTTTTCCATTCAAATAAACTTTGCCCAGTTTCAACTATTATTTAAAAATAGGTTTTAAGAGCTTTTAATTTTCCTAGAGTTTAATGTATAATATTTCATTATTTTTTTTAAATGTTATACTTAGCAAAGCTCATGATTCACTTTATCATTTAGAAACATTTCTATATTTCTCAATTAAACTAGATAAGTCTCACTAGAACATTACTGTTTTCTCAAAGATTTATTTTATTAAAAAGACGTTTCATGATATTTTATCCTACAGTGCAAAGTTGCGGTTGACGTGTTGTGGTAGTTTCGATACCAAGGTGACTTCTCAAGCTATCTTCTCATAAGTTGATTACAGTTAACTTTTTTAACTTCCGATTAAAAGTTCAGTAATTAGTTCCCCAGTGCCACAGTTTTTCGCATAGACGTTTGTATTCGGGGTATTGGATGGCTGGAATATAAGGTACATTTAAATAAATGTTTCTCTGAAATAAGTAAATCTTTCACAAATACTTCCAAGGTAATTTTATTGTAATTCAAAATCTGCGAAATAATTTTACTGATAGCAGCGCATAAAAAAATGAGGATCTTACTTTTGAAGGACGGATATATACGTCTTAGGCATAAAATGCACTATTTGAGAGAATTGAATATACATGTGCGGGTGGCACTTACGAGATAAAATGAACTTTGTCACTTTTAACTACCGGGAACCTACCAACTGCGACTTTAATAAACAAGCAGTCTACCGGTGAAAAATCTTAAATTGTACGCTTACCACTTTGATGTATGTATAGTATTGACATATTTAATTGAGCTTTTAAGGCCTAAAATTATCTACAATGTCACAAAATTTAACAACATAGCAATTCTGAAACAAAAATAAAAAATATGTGTTGTTATCATTAAATTTTTACAAGAAAAGAGAAAAAAAATATTATTTAAGAGTTATTGCTATAATTTTTCATGCTGCAATCTCCTTGTTATTATTTGAAGGGTCCAAAATAAAAAAAAAAAAAAAAAACTTTATTCCTGTACACTGCAATCATCAGACAGTTTCTTCAACAGAGTTTTATTAAAAGTAATTAAAAACCAATTGAAAAATAAATAAATAAGAGAGAATGAATCAAAAGTGGTTTTGGAATTATATATTATGCTTGCCTGATACATGAAAATAGAAATATGTATCCAAATCGCTAAGTGATGCACAATAATGTTAAAAAAGTATGTATCACAGTGCTTCCCAGACTTTCAATATTTATGGCCCAACTTTCAGTCATAATTCAATGTAATACAAGCAATAATAATACACTTTGAAGCAAAAGCTGCAATACGACCTTAATTCAGTGCTTCTGAAATTTTCAATATCCGAGACCCAATATTCAATATTAATTTTCATCGCTGCCCTTTTATACAATAACAATGTATTAAATTCAATAATACTATACTTTGACGCAAAAGCTTCAATACGATTTTAAACTCTTAAGTACCACTGGCGTGTATAAACTTCTCGCTCAGCCAAAGCTGTAATTTTCCCGGACGTATATATACGTCTTTCCAAAGTACGATCTTTTCTGAGCACTGCTATCTATAAAATTATTCCGAAGGCTTTGGAATGCAATTAAAGGACCTTGAAAATGTTTGCTAAGGATTTACTTATTTCAGAATATTTGCTCCTTTATTCCTTACTCCTCCCCTTAATACATCGGATATGTGCGTCTAAGAGGAAAAAGGTTGGCATTGAGAAAAGTGAATCAAGTAAATTTTAATCGGAAGTTAAGGAATTAATTATAAATAGTGTAAATTATGAAGATAAGTGTATTTATACAATGCTGGCCACCATAAATGCAACAACAATAACGACAAGAGATAGCACAACAATTTTTTTTTTTGTAGATAACATGTTGACCAAGTATCAAATTATTAAATTTATAGACTTCTGTGAATTGTAGTTCCTGCTAGAAACAGTAGCCAGAGTAGCCGCCATTGTTGGATATCACCGGTGCCACAAGCCTCGGCATTGATTCAAAGAGACTTTGGATGTGTTCTTGGGGTACAGCAGACCAAGCAGCTTCCACACGTTGCCAAAGTTGATCTGGTGTGACAGCTGGGGTTGTAATCTCGGTCAATTTTTGAGCAACTATGGACCACATGTTTTCTATCGGCAAAAAATCTGGAGAGCGAGCTGGTTAAGAACGCAATTCAATCTGGCGATTGACGAAGATCCTTTGGACAATGCGTGTGACGTGTTGTCACGCATTATCCTGTTGAAATATGTGGTTTCGGCAAAGCTCTGAAGGTAAGGAAGGACAACTGGCTCCAACATCGAGGAGATGTAGCGCTGGCCGTTTAAAATACCGACAATGTGTACTAGAGGAGTGCGAGAGTGATATCCAATACTACCCTATACCATAATACCCGGTGCAGGACCAGTGTGGCGTGGCATAACGCAGCTGTTCAGCATCCTATCTCCACGGTGTCTCCAGATTCGAATCCGACCATCGTTTTATTGCAGACAGATGCATGATTCGTCAGTAAAGACAACTTTCTTCCATTCTGCCACGCACATCCTTCTTTCATCACACCATTGAAGGCGGAGACGGCTATGGTTCTGTGTCAAGGTAAGATCAAGAAATGGACATCTTGCAGACAGACCACTCTGCTGTAAACGGCGTCGAATGATAGGCGCAGGCACTGAATTATGCGTAACAGAATCAATGTGCTGTGCTATGGTTCGTGATGTGACTGAGCAATCAGTCACCACCATGCACATAATTCTCCTGTCCTTACGTGAAGTGATGCACTGAGGTGTGTTTGACGTCAGTCCGTCGTACCCTCCTGCATTCAACGACCACATATCCGTATTACAGTTGTTTGGGTTCGTCCAACACGACTACCGATTTCCCTGAAAGTTAATCCACAATCTAGGTAGGCCACTATCCTTCCTCTGTCAAACTCGGATACTTGATCAAAATGTGATCGCTGTTTTCTATGAGACATAACTGATCGTTTTTTGAAAGAAAACACAAATGCGAACTTGAAATAGTCGAAATCTTCAAGCCTTAAATAGCATTTTGAGGTGGTGCCATAGGCGCGCGTAAAGTGTGTCTGCGCTGAAATTCTAATCATTTGCATATCTCTCCTCCGCTAATGCATGTTGTAAATTTCATGTTATTTGCATGCTAAATTCAGGGTGTTGCATTTACGGTGACCAGCAGTGTATATGACAAGCTCAAGGGTCACTGATAATTACTAAGCTTTTTCTTAATTTTGAACTGTTATATTAACCTTTTGAGGACGGCTAACCGATATAACGGCCAAGAGAAACAGACCCTTAAAAGACGGCTCTGGCCGCTGCAGCGGCCACGCTATGCTTTCCCCTCTTAACAGCTTTCGAAACAGCATGAGGACTATTACAGTCCTGGAACATTATTTGCTTGACCGGTTTCTTTTGTATTTAAAAGGGAGGACGATACAGTTCCCTCTTTCAACCGTATCTATAGAAATCCCTCTTTTTCCCTTTATGCTTAAATTCTCACTAGCGGAGAGTGCATAGTTATTTTTGTAAGCGATTTTGTCATTTCGATCACTTAATCATTTCATTTTAAATTAATTTGATTCCTTTTTAAAAAAAAAATGCCTAAACGTAAAAGAGGACTTACCACTGAAAAGATTCAGAAAGTTTTAGCTGATTTAGAAGACGAAATTTTTGATGATTCTGATTTTGATTGTGAGTTAGAAAATGAGGAAGACGATTTAGATCAATCTTTAAATTTAAAGCCAGAGGTTAAATTTGAGGTTGTCTCCGAAGAACAAAGTAAAATAGTCTGGAATGACCCACAACTAACCCATAAAGCGACAATTTCACCTTTCACAGGAAATAATGTGATAAAAGGAGCCGCTGTACCGTGTGCTTAAATGATTCTTATTATAATGTTTCATACTAAAGGATGTCATTACGTATTTTCTTAATGCATGTTTTTGTTACTAATACACGCATAGCTCTCTCTATATGCATCTGCCAAATTTAAAAATAAATCAGTTCTACATTTTTATTAATTTTTATACCTGTAAAACAACTTAAAATATATTTGTGGAGAACTTTAAGCAATTTTGCATTCAATTTTTGATGAAAATTTATGCATTATTACACAATGTATTAATGTACAGAAACGTATTTTTATTGTTACCTTACGTTATGCTTAATGAAGAAATTTTTAAAAATTTTATATCGAAACATAAAAAAAAAACCTTTTTAAATCCTGTATAAACAACAAAAAAAACGAAAAAAGAAAAGATATTTGCAACGACAAAAAAATTACAGAAATATTCGTTACAGATTCTTAAAATTATCCATTTTAGTCCTTCGAATTTATTTATAAAATGCAAGAAACTAACTTCGACATTTTTTATTATGACAATTGATGTATAAAAGATGAGTCTTCGAAACAGAAACTATTAATTCCGATATTTTTTCTTTCAAATTTGTAAAAACGTATATTAAGAGTTCTTCAGCATAAGAAAAATGCCCCGATTTATACAAAAACCTTAAAAGCAAAAATGAAGTAATTGCTTTTGTTATATATTATATTTTAAAGTTCTACAGTGCTGGATTTACTGATTAAAAAATATAAAGTAAGTTTCCTTTATAATAAAAATTACAAAAAATTTGCAAAATGCTCTAAAATCTATCTGAAAAATAAATATAATCAGAACGTAGTCTAATAGATAGTTATATTGAAGTAAAAAAAAATGTGTTTGTGTGTGTGTTCTCTTTTTTTCCCGCCTAGTTATTCGTGAGTCACACTTTTTACGAATGATAGTATAAAGAAAGGAGTGTTCGCGGGTGCGCTCTAAGGCTATTGAACGTTTGAAACTCTGAATACAGAATCAGATGGTTCTTGTTAATGAGCATGTGAAGCAGGTTTTAAAATCTTTTATATCGACAAAGAATGATTGTCCTTCTTTATTGTTGATGCTTTAGTTCTATAATCATTATTTACTATCATATGCCTTTTTTTGGTGTAATAAAACATAGATATGCACATCTGCCTTCTTGTAAATCTTCCAAAGTTGCTTTCAAGTAGCTGGAGAACTATTCTTCCTCTTGTGTTGCCGTAATAAATCTTTAGAGAGTGCATTTCCTTTTCAATGAAATTGTCGTACATAGGATAAATAGAAACTATGCCGACCAAGCCCTTCAAGAAAGCTCGCTCCTACTTTGCGCACGTTATCAGGAGAATGAAAATAATCCTTCAGGGAACTGATATTGTGTTAGATTTTAGAGAATAAGGTAAAAAGCACCCAGTCACTTAGGGGACTGTCCAAACGAAGCGGGGCGATATTCGAAGCTAAAGTCTTCCTTCGTTTTGAAGAAAGTCAAAGAAAAATTGTTGTCAGTTATCTATAACCCGACTGTGGAGTCTGTGCATTAAGAAGGAAAGGTTTTGTAATTGTTTTGAATGTTGGTAGAAAGAGTTGGCTTCGTAGGAATGTATTGACTCTATCTTATGCACAAAATCACACACCAAAGTCAGTTCATTATCGCACAAAAATCAGAGCAGTAATCTTAGAATTTAACCAATATTAGGCAATTCTTTTGAAATTTTAAATAAAAAAGTAAGGATTATTCAAAGGCTAAGAATATAAGCTTTTTGTACAAAACATGAAAAAGTTAAGAAGACCCAATATGTTGTCCTTACTCGCAAAAGAAACAATTATAAATAAGAATAATATAATCCTTTTATATAAACAAGTTTACCGAGATACATGAAGCTCCTCGACAACTTAAATATGTTTGTTGTCATAATATTTTGTATTTGATATCAGCTTATTGTTTGCGTTTTACTGTCAAGTATTCTAAAAATTCAAAGCATTTTCTCTTTTTTACTAATGAAAACCATTTATTAATGTTGGAAAAATGTAATTTGAAATTTCTAATGTACATTTAAAGAATTTATTTTTAGGAACACGAGGCAAATTGATAAATTATTAATATTTCATTTATGAGTTCTATTAGGGTCAAAGTAATAAGACGGACCTCGTAATTTAAATGACGATCAAGTAACGAGAACAAGAGCGGAGCTAGAACCCCCACTTCTTATTTCCACACCACGACAACGTAAGGATTTTGATTTAATGCGTATCAGCTCTGCTACACAATGGAACATCTAATCGTGACCATTTTTCAATAAAAACATGTAGAGACTACAATGTCGCACAATTCAACAAGGGTCAACATTTATAGACTTAGAATATTCACATTTTATAGCATAATGCGAAACACCTAACTGATATACATCTCATTTATTTGCCACAGTAAATGTTTTATAATAATTTTCACACAGCTTATATAAAAAGAATTAGATCAAATTAAAATAAGATTTTAACTTTGAATAAAACTTGTTAATAAAATGTAGATTTAATCTTGGGATTCGTTGAGTACTATGAATTCTAATGTATCACAATATAATGGATTATAGAAAAATAAAAAATGACAATTATACATCAAATGTATCATTCCTTTATGGAAGATATATACAAAAATTCTTAAGAGGATTTACATTTTTAAGATTTTTCTGGCATGTTCTAAAAAAGAAAACAATTATAAATTAAATAACAATTAAGTTTCCAAAAAAAGTATAGTTTATTTATGACAATATGTTTATTGACATGCAGATGCTGTGAATACTTGTAAGAGCTTTTACACTTACTTCGTTATCGATTTGAGAAAGTCTGAACTTTACATTATAGCATAGAGACAGGATCAGCAATTTTGCTTTTTATTTTATTTTGTGTTTTTGATTATAATTATGTGCAATTTATGATGAATCATATTATTTACTTCTTATTTCTAATTTGACTATTTTAAGTTTTAACACCAGGTGTGTACCAAATTCCTGCATTTAAATGAATTAAAAATAAATTTAAAAAATTTTATAACTATTTTAATAAATTTACTAAAAATCAAAATATAAATAATTTTTTCTTAAGTAAAATTAATTAAATTTGGATTATTTTATTGTAATTTTTTTACAAAGATATAAGCATTTAATTTTTTTTATGAAATGTTATATATTATCACCATTGTTTTGTGCTATTTTTCTCAACGTTATTAATAATATTGAAGATGAAATCTAGGTACGAAGCAGCTTAAATTGTAAGGAAATATTTTTTTTAAAAAAAATGTAATAAATAAATTTCTTGAATTTTCTTGAACTGAAAACATCAGTAATTACTGCATTGGATTCTGCAAGAAAACATGTTTCCCTAAGAAAGGGAGACTATTTGTGTTTTGGGACTTTCTAAGCCACGAACATCCCCACACTTCAGCGGGGTGTCAACGACTACCCTGCTTCTTTTGTCCGCCGATGTATGGGGCCATCAATCAGTTTCAAAAAAGGGGGAAGTAAACTTCGCTGGAAGCGCCGTCTTTAAGGGCATTTTTCTCACAAAAACCGCTGTCTCCTAAAGGTTAATTATTGAATACATTGTGAAGTACTTATACATTTATAAGTGTATATATCAGTGCAAATGTGTATTTTGTTTTTTTAGTATGTTAGAATGTATTTATTAAAATAATTTTTTTCTTTCTAATTTTTGATATGTTTGAGGGACCCACGTAGTTATTTCATCCCCCCCTTCTTCTGAGCTACATCTCGCAGATTGAGAATCATTGATATATATTTAATAATCTAACAAATCATTGGCTTTTATTCTCGTATCAAGTTAAATATATTCTATTATTTGCTTTCATTTTCCAAGAGTGATAATACAACCGTAAAGGCATGCGAGTAAGCATATTGAACTAAGTTCTAATTGATCAAATATTTTCCTTACATTTCTACACATATAATGTAAAATGAAATTGAAAACGGTGATTTCAAACAACTATATTACTTAGCAAAATTACTTGACCTTGCTTAACCCATTTTTTCCCACTGCCTCTATGTGGACGCGGTAGCCAAGTGGTACAGGTTTCGGATCGTAGCTTGCCTTCTCACAAGTTCGAGCCCAGTACCACTAAAGACCCGCAGTGTAGGGCATTGATGCCCGTTATATCTGTCGAGAGATGAAACGCCTTCCCGTTGGTGTGGTGTGATAGTTAGGAGAGAGGGTGCCAACTCAGGTGTCGTCCACGTCACTTGACCATGGTTCAAAATGACGTGGTCTGTCGCCAAAAGCCCCGTGTAGCTTAACAGTGCGACGTTAATATTGAATCAATTAACCCACTGCCCTATTTAGTGCACAGCTGAAAATTATTGTGTGAAAATCATTATTTGTGTATGTGGGTAATATTTTGACAGTTGGAACATGTAAGGATACGCTTTAGCTTCTTCCAGTGTGAGTTTTATGTACCTCACCCACAACCCTTTCCTCTAGAAATTTTGCTTATTCATCACATTTATGGGCGCTGTTTGCTTCATCGCTTTTGGTAGCGAATTCTTTTTCAGTTTACTTTGGATACTTGGCTAGTCATTCTTTTACGTGATAGTACTGTTTCGTTAAGATCCCGTAGGTTAATTGAAGCGATATTGTTCTTAGGTAAGTTTTCGCAAATTATATATATATATAAATAAATAAATATATATATATATATATATATATATATATATATATATATATATATATATATATATATATATATATATATATATATATATATATATATATATATATTAACTGTCCTCTATATAGGACAGTGGGTCGATACGCAAGCAATTGGCACGTTCTTTCTCTCTTTATAACGAAGAGCAAAAAAAAATAATTCACTTTTAGTATTTCCCCCCAGCTTTGTCAGTGCAAATGCTTCTGAAGTTAGAGGAATCATTAGAATTAATAAATAGTTTATATTCAGATGAGAGTGATATAGAAATTTCTGTGTTACCATTTGACAGTGTAATAACTGACGAAGATGGGGAAGATGAGAATGAAGTAAATATTGGTGAGATTAGTGTAAAGGATGTTTTTGTCTTTGGAGGTTAGATAGAGAAAGTTTCCAGGCTCAACCGCCAATAAGCTCTAGCGTTTCGACAGCGAAGAGCAGAAAAAAAATCTAAAATACATGAGTTATTTTGGATAAAGAATAAATCACCACATTACCAAAAGTGGAAACACAAGGTGACTGAACTACAAGTGACTTACTCAAGCAGATGGAAACTGCATTAAAGGTAACACTCCATCAGTGCTTTTTGACCAGTTTTGATCAAGTGAAGCTTACGATTTTATTGCAAAAATAACTATGCCATATGCAGCAAATGTAATAAACGAACAAGATTCTTGACCATTGCTGATGAAATGCGTGTTTTTTTTTTTAGGAATTTTGCTTCTAACTTGTTATCATTCAAATGCCTTTGAACGGGATTGCTGGTCAGATGCTTAGAACTTGTCATTACCATGGTGAAAAATGCAATGCCATGAAACCGTTTCTAAAAGTTTAAATCTTATTTACACTTCGTGGATAATGGCTGTAAATCAGCATGTCCAGTATCGATCCTCAACAAAAAAAAAAAATAAAAAAAAAAAACCTTTATTTTTAATACTCAATAACAATTTGATGAAATTTGTAGGCGAGCATTATATACAATGAAAGTAACTGCGAAGACTCTGAAGAATGTGCAGATGCAATCGATAATATTTCAGTAAATATCGATATGTATGTTGTTAGGGATGTCACAGAATTGACACCACATATTAGTAATTTTCTTGGCGGAGTTTTGACTTGAAATGATTTGAAGACACAACAGTCGTCCAACAAGCTTCACCAAACATAATGCCACTGTTAAATTGTATATAATGATATAAAAGATTATAATATATGATAATTACATTAATGAATATTAGAAAGCCTTCAAACTCTCTCTAAACCCTACTGAACATTAGTCCAGCAATTATTTAGTTAAAACCGTTACTTTATGTTTTATTTCGTGGTGTCAAAATGACACCAGTGGATATTTAAGAGTAATCGAAATCTTGGTCCTTCTAATGTTAAAGAATCATGATTCGATTCAAATGATCGAATGTAACAAAAAAAATGTATTCGGCGTTTACCACACACTTAACCGGATTGCCCAATCCTGTAAGAGAATAGCGTTTTCTCTTTACAGAACCTGAGAACAGATACATCTACTTATAAATTTGTTTAGTCTCTTCCACGGAGAGATCTCATGAGTGCTGCTATAAAAAGCCCAGTAACTTGAAACACCAAGCTTAAATAACTTTTTTTTTTTTTATTTGCAGAATTTTACAATTACAAGTGGTTGCTCTTTTCCCTGCAGCTAGTCTGTATTTCTTAACTTTAAATTATTTTGTTTTAATTTAAATTCTATAAATATTCGACTGAAAATTTACTTTTTAAATAAAAGAAATTAAAGGTTACATTAAATTCAGTACTCAAAATGAAGTGATCAATTGTAAGAATACGTAGAAAAAATGAATTTATTATTTTGAATAATCTAAAAGCTTTTATTTAATATAACTGTTATTCATGTTCTTAAACAAATAGATAAAGATTATGTCATCGTGTCATTTTTTCGAAAGTCAATACAAATTAAGGAATTTGAAGCACATTAAAATACTCTTTTGATAATTAATTTTGCGGCACATTGAAAATTATTTGTGCAAGATGTTTATAAAATCGAACGATTATAACAAAAATAATATAGCAAAATCTAAAGCTTCTTTTTACAACCTGGTACTAGTTTTTACCATTATACAAATTTTAGAACATAATAATATAAAGTTTGCCCAAATGAAAAGTGGACAAGTTAAATAAAGAGAGCATCTTTATTGGAAATGAAAAGAAATCGCCATCAACGTAGTAACACAGGTACTGTCGTTTCAGCAAATGGTCTTTGCCTTTGTTTTAGAAAGATCGTGGTTGCTTCTTGAAGAAATCTTGCACACAGTTTCCATCACTTCATCGTGCAAATGGAAACTCAATACTCCGTTAATGGAAAACAAGTAAAAGTCCTTAGGGTGACATTTACGGACTGTATGTTGGGTGTTCACACCTTTTCCATGGTAATTTTTTTTAAGATCATCTAAGTTTCATTGGATACAAGTAGGCGGCTATTTTCATGGGGGTCTGATATCGTTCGCCGCAACTTACGGAAATTATTTCCAGCCTTTCGACTTTAGCATTGCGCACCGTTGACTACCACCATTTGCCGATAGGTGTCGTTTAAGGCTAGTCGGTATATCCTCTACCAGTGGTCGGCAACCTGCGGCTCACGAGACACATGCGGGTCTTTGGATGTGAAACTGTGGCTCTTAGTTCTATAGCAATTATTATTTATTTTATCAAAACAATAACTAAATAAAAATCGTTCTGAATGGATTAACGAGGATTGGGCACCGTTTCTATCTCTCAGCTGGTTGTACTCACTTTTCACTGCACAACTGCCCCTTCTCCGTGCCACGCATCGTCACAGTTATCAGTACGTCGGAAGCTCTCGAATGACGCCGTCCACGGATGTTCTTTGTAGGTTTTAATTCGCTTTCGGCCGAAACAATTTGGCGTCTTCACCAGTGCTTTGGTTGTGTTGTATAGTTTGTTGTTTTAAGTAGAGTTAGAGAAGCGCGAATTATCTTCTCAAAGGTATGTATGTACATATATAATACTAACAAAAAAACCCGAATAAAGGTAGGTAACATAATAATTATTATATTTTTAAAATACATATTATACATATTGTTTTCCAAATAAGATACCTAACTACTTTCATGAAGTCAATAAGATTGTCAAAAAAGAAACAAAGTACTATTGTTGGATATTACCGTGAAAGTGTTTTTATTCAAATGTATATTTAATAAATTACCTATTTCATTATTTATCTATTTTATAGCTTTTATTATTTAAAAGTTACCGTTAAAATAAAAATTATAAGTGTAAGTACCTGTAAATTGTTATTTAATAAATATATTTTCGAGCTCTAAAGATCAAAGTAGATAGGTATTTGCAGTTTTAGATTGTTTATATGTTTGGGAAATTTCATTCATTTCGGCATTGCTGAACATAACACCAAAACTCGTAAACTAAGTATCTAATATTTGCCAAAATTAAGAAGAAAAAAAAAGACTAAAATGTGCAGACTGCGCCGTGGTAAACATGTTCTGACAAGTCCGTTCTTGCCAAGCGGCTATCACCGCACACGGGAGGTGACCTCATATGCGACGAAACTATGTACTTGAAGTTAATCAGTACGTGAGAGAGTGAGACAAACAATGTTTCGTGTCTAAATTATATATTTTAATATTTAAATTATTAGATAATTATTTATTTTATTAAGGTAAGTATTTTTAATTGGGAAATATATCGTTGTACAATGTTTCTTGATAAATTATATTTCATTATGCCCAGCCTCTCATATGTATTTACGTAGATATACGTTTATATAGTAAATAATTGTGCGAAACTTATCTACTGTTTTGAATATCTAAATAATAAATTTAAAAATTCTATATTACAGCTTCATCGCAAGCCTGGCATCTACAAAAAAAAAAAAAATAACGAAGAGCATTGAGAATTCAATCGGGATTGGACGGAGTCGTTCGCTTTCATATGGCACTCAGATGGCCTTTCGACTTGTCTCATTTGCCAAGAAAAACTCGTACACAATAAGAAATCAAATTTAGGGAGACACTTCACTACAAAACATACTCAGTTTGCTAGTAGATATTCAGTCAGCGAAGAACGAAAAAAAGCTGTCTACGAGCTCCAAAAACAAAAACAGCAATCAAGTTCCATGTTAAATAATTAGACGCAATCAAACAAGTAATGTTAGTCTTTCAGGCTTCGTGGTATCACTAGAATTTGCAAATAAAAAAAAGCAAACTATTCACAGACGGGGAGGGGAGTATGTCAAAGATTGCTTCATACGTATATCTGAAGAACTATTTCGTGATATCAAAAACAAACCAGAAATCTTAAAAAAAATCAGACTTGCCACTATCCGCTAAAACAATACGATAGAATAACTAAAATGTCTTCAAATGTAACTTTGTAGGTGGAAGATATTCAACTTTCTTTTGCCTTACCAATTGCTATAGATGAGTCTTGCGACATAAAAGATACGACACAAGTTGCCTTTTTTGTAAGGTATATGTCTTCCCAAGGTCCAAAAGAACTTCTCGGGACAAACTAGAGAGGAGAATATAGCGAATGCTGTGCAAAATTGCCTCGAAGGCAATAAGATTGATTTAAATAAAATCGTTTCAATAGCAACTGATGGAGACAGGAAAAAATAAAGGGGCAACAGCGATTTTTCAGAGCAAAATAAACCACAAATATTTTATGTTTTACTGCATAATACACCAAAAATGGCTTTGTGCCCAAACAATTTTGGTCGAAATAGTTGCGGTCATGAATTCGGTAATCAAGATTGTTAAGAGGATCTTGTAAAAAGCACGCTACCATCGTCAGTTTAGAGAATTCTTAAACGAAATGGAGAATCAGTGTTTCGACCTCTTTTCTTCATAATAAAGTACGATGGCTTTTCAAAGGTAAGGAGTTGAAACGTTTTGCTTTGCGCGCTTGAATGAAATAAATACATTCCTTAAAGAAAAAGCATTTATCACCCTGAATTAGAGAATGACAATTGGTTACAAAAATTTTACTTTATGGTGGATATCACAGCAAAATTAAATGAGCTGAATTTAAAACTGCAAGGAAAGGGATGTTTTGGTAGAAGAATTTGTTTGTTTCGAAGAAAAATTAATTCTTTTTGCAGAAGATATTCATATCGCGGTAAATTACTTTTGTTTCAATTCCTAAAGCAATATCGCGATAAAACCAGTGCAACTGTTGACACTAATTACTTCAATACAGCTATAAAAAAATTAAAGATGAATTTGCTGACAGATTTGAGCAATTCAAAACCAACAAAATCACTCTAACATTCATAGTAAATCTTCTCAACACAAATAATAACGAAATCTTAATTCAGCCATTTGCAACTGATGCTGGATCTCTAGAAATGCAATGGATCGATTTAAAAAGTAAAGCTTTGTAGAGTGGAAAATTTGCAGGGTTGAAAAGCAAGTTGAAAGAATTGGAGGTCCAGAAATATTTTTTTTTGAATCATTACAATGAAAATTGAGGGATATACATTAACAAAATACTAACCTTTGAGAAAATTTGATTAGCTAGAGCTAATTAATTAGTTACAGATATTCAACTGTAAAATTATTTATACCTACTGTTCATTCAAAATAAATAGCAAATTGTTTTAAAAAGGTTTTTATTTACATACAAAAAATAAGACATTTACCTTTTGACGTTAACTATTTTTTCGGAACGAAAATGACAATTTTTGCAATCCACTGAAAACGGAGTTTCTGCTAAAAAAACTATTAGCATCTTCCCCAAAATACATCATAGATATCGTGCTGCCATATATCTTGGAAGAGGCAATTTAAAAGAATATTCCTGCTAAGAGTATCGTCAAAGTAGTTGTATAAAAATGATTTTTCTAAGTAATTTTAAAGTGAGTGGTACTTATAAGTACTGTCAGTACATAAATCATTAAAGAATTTCAAATTTAGAAATAGCAGCTGGTGTATTGACGATAGATTCTAAGAATAATAATCACTTTTATGCCCTTGAGACGACTTCTGATTGCTTTTACAGTATCAAGCTCATTTGTAGAATTTAGGTTTCTAGAGCCTTCACTTGTGTCAGTCTTACTATACGTTGATTGTAAAGGATTTGGAATACGATTCCAATGATCGAGAGCAATTAAATTAAAATACATTACGCTTTCATCTAACGCTTTTATAAACCATTAATCCTGCAGTAGGCACGCCAGTTCTCTTTAAAGATCTACACAACTAAGGAAAAAGTGATTGTATAAAATATATCTTTAAAAAAATAATTTGCTCTCATATACGGATACCTCTCAAGAGAAGTTACGTTTTCTCAGAAATTACGTTTCTTCAAGTCATAGGGATATAGATCTGCAATAGATCCTCCATCCCCTCTTTGATAAGTATTTTGGCGCTGACAAGTGGACAAACAAAGTTCACTGAGTCAGTTTAAGTGATCAGATTGTCTGGTAGAGCAACGACGTGACAGTCTGGGGATAAGAGTCTTCTGTTTTCTCAGAAATTTTGAGCTCAAGCAATTTATTTGCTTAATTTTATAATTGTAAAAGTTGTTTCTTGTTTATAAAATGATTTCTTAGGCAACCATTTATTTCTCTTGCGATTTTGATTTATTCAATAGTAAGAGATATTTAAAAAATTATTTAAATTCAAAGAAATTCTTTAAATATTCAATTCAAAATTCTTATTTTAAATGTAAATAAATCCTTTCATAGAATTTGGTATTTAAAATGAACTCATCAGTCGCAGGAAATGCATGGGAAATATTTATTTTTTTTACCTTAAATACTCTAATGGCGTACAATGCACAAAATACTCCATTGAAGTTTCTAATGAAATAAGTAAAGTTGTGGCTATGCGAGAGTGAATATTGACGTCACACTGTTCAGCTAAACGAGCTTTTTTTTGGCGACCGACCACTTGCCTTTGAACCATAGTGTATAGACGAGGACGACACCTAAGATGGCACACTTCTCTCCTAACTACCACACCAACGTGAGGACGTTTGAGCTCTCGAAATATTTAACGTAAATCACTCCCTTACACTGCGAGTCTTTAGTGTACTGGGCTCGAACTCAGGACAAACCTGTCATTATTCGATACCATCAACCGATTTAACACACAACGACCCCCTCTACATTTCAGGTGTTCAGTGACCTTCGACTGGAACTCATGGATTGTGCCAGCCACGATGTTACCTTGACCACTTGAACCCCGCAAATATGTATATGTATGTACAGTGGAGAGCAATACTGCGGACACTTTTAGAAACTGTTATGCTCTTTTTAATGTATATGCTTATAGAAAATATTATGCTGCATAAAAAGTAAAGACTTTTATATCATTTTAAAAAGAATTTAATACAGAAATCTATACAAAAAAACTATTCAATACTTGCAATGCAAATTATAGTTTTTTGCACAATAACTTTTGATGCACATTAGATACTGAGGGTAGCAGAGCTTAGTAGGTTAACATTTCTTTCTTTCTAGATTTTCACATCACTGTTTCATTGAGATGAAAATAGTCTTAAGATTTACCTTCGTTATGACACAATGCCAGAAAACAATTATAGCTTTAATTAATTCAGTTTAATTTCACAAGTATTCGGACAAATGGTGCCACAATTATTTGATGTGATTAAGATCAAGATGGTTTCAAAACCAAGACAACAATTCCATGATCTTAGAACGAAACGAGTTTTTCGATTACTTTAATGTGTGGCAAAAAGCAGAAACTTGCGGAAAAATGAATGAACGATTGTTGGTAAATAGATTTCTGATGGAAGGTAGAAGTTTGGATGCCAGAACTTATTTTCGGCTATTTAATGTCTCATCGATGAATATGAAGGCGATTGATACCATCTGCTGATATGCACGAGGAAATAAAACTATGTGGGTACATCACAGTGTCTTGGAAGTAGCATTTCTCCTATTCTACGTCTTACATATTTTTTGTCATCACTACTTAATAATGATATCTTAGGTTCATCGCTCCAAAGCATCTGACCAATAATCATATATTCAAGTAACGTGTTCCTTTACATAATGTAGTCCTTTTTAGTGTTACTGTAATTCGAGATAAGGTTCTTTTCACGAAATTCTTCCTCTTAGTCCAACATCTGCTAATTTTCACCAAATCGTTTTTCAACTGACTGCATTACCAGCATCATTCTGATAAATTATGCCGAATTTTGATGACATTATTTTATCTTGGAGACAAAGCATTTTTTGCCCTTCTTTCATGAACAGTTGTAGTGCTTTTTTTCTGCCTTTTCATGCATTGTTTTTTATAAAATTTGTATCCTGATATGTTAAACAAAACTTTTTATCTTCAGATGTAGTCACTGAACCACCCACCTGAATTGCAATTTTGACAAAGGAAGGACAGGTTTCTGGTCACGCTTATCCTTTTAGGTCTCCATTTTATATATTTACTTGACGCATTGCCTCTTTACTAAGTATCATTATAATCCTATCCAGAAACAGTCCTGGCCTCAATCCTATTAAAAACTTGTGGCACTGATTAAAAATTTTTGTCCGAGTCAGGTATCAATGAAATAAATGGGAATGGATTGAGGCTATTATTGTTTCTTCGTTCCATGCAATAACGAAGGAAGAACTTAAAACTATACTAAAATCAATAAAACACCGATGTGATGATCTGATAAAAAATAAAGGATACGGTTCAAAATATTGATAACTCACTGCTATCTTAAGTATATAATGTGTATCGATAGTCATTGTAGTATAACTGTTTTTGAATTGGTAAATAAAAACTCTCTTGGAATTTTTGAAGTTATACTTCTTATTGCGCGCTTAGGAAAAAGGATGAGGGTAAATTTTTACGATGTGCGCGCACACCGTCACGAATGCACGCGCATAACTTCACGACACCGATGTGCGCGCACACCATTGTCTAATATTTTAACCTGCCACTTTTTTTGGTGCTGGGGGACTGATATTTGGGGAATCGTAATAACTACTGTTATAAACCATATCTGTTGAGACGTCTCCCTCTGGTGCTTTCCCCCCTCTACAGCTTTTTGACCAATATCTCGGCACCCGAGTCTGACAATCATTCGATCCCTCTCTATCTGCTCTTCCAGTTATTATAATTTCATGCTCGTAAGGCTATTTCTTTCATAGTTTTTAATTATTTTAAACTTTTTAAATTTGCTTAAATTCCCAGTATCTTAGCTCCTGTTCGAGTCTCGGACTTGAGATTTGAACCAACTGTTCCACTCGTCGAGACTCAGCCAGTCAACTACTTCATTCCCATTAATTAGGAATGGGGAGGGTATAATCACTAAAATACAATGATCCCATGTGAATCATATGCTGAGAATAAAAAATCCCTCCCCCCCTATTAATTTTTAGCGGTCCACCCTTTAGCGGTTTCGTATTAGCGCGATCCTTACGTGGAATTCTTCACCTCTGGTGCTCCTACAGGGCTTCCCCAGCAATAACTTCAAACCTATGACACATTGATTGACCGCACCGGCTGGATTCGATTGTTCTCCCTATGAGCATTTTAGATCTATTTTTCAGGACCATAGCCGCATTTCTTCACCAATATTTATCATTTTTAAATTATTTAAAATCCCGCATAGCTCCGAGGACTTTTGAGCTTCGTTAATAGAACTCGGGACATAGGTACTGCTCGTTGAGCTGTTTCATCTGTTATAATTCTTGTGCTGGTAGTGGGCATAAGGGGAAAAAGGATAAAATTAGAGAATCCCCATGTTTTTCCTATTGGGTTTGATCTTTTAATGATGTCACGATATTACAGAGCTAGAAGAATGAAACTTTAGGATTACACCTACTACTCTGTGTATCGTTTGGATGCAAGTGACCATTTACGTCACAGTTGTCCCCCCCGTTGTTACCACAGTTGTTTGTTTTCCTTTCCCGAGCTAGCGTCGCCCCACTTGCAATACAGACTCCGGAACGGTTCCAATGGATTCCTCTTGGGTTTCTGACAACCATACGGAGTTTTGAGTTTCTGGGTGCTCTGCTTCCAATTTATTTAATTGTTTAAAATGTTTTAATTATTTTAAAATGACCATAACTCGGAGGCTCTTCCGGCAGATGTCTTAATTTTCTCAGGAACGATTCTTCCCACCTAGACATTCAGTATGAGGTCATAAGTGTCACGTTCGGTTCACCTCATCTCCAGAAGCAGTCTGTCGAAAACCCCCATGTTATTGGTCGTATTGTCGCTGTGCGGGGGTGCTTAAATTTACTTAAATCGCTATGATCTCGGTTGTTGCTGGTCCGATTGACTAATGATAGAGTCATTCAACTCTGCTCGTCACCGCCTTTCATCCTTTGCCCAGCTTTCTCTGCTCAAAATTTTTAGAAAGATTTAATCCTGTTACACCAAAGAAGTATAACTTCTTACGTGCTTACATAAGTACACACACACACACTTTTTTTAAAACCTTCGCAGTTAGGTTGCATTTTAATTTACATTGAACCTACCTGGATGACAAAGAAATAAAATAATATTTTATTTCAAATTCGTACGAGATCACGAAGGAAAATATGCATCAAACTTTACTGTTATTGTAAAAATGAATAAAAGTATAGTTATTTCTTTTTATTTGCAGTATTTTATATCATACCAGAAAAAAAGCGTACCGTATAATACACCATAAATGTGAGTTGCTAGTATATTTTGAATTAAATTTTAGATTTCCATAAAAACGAGCTCTTATTGTGAAAAATAATTGGACATTGATAATATCCATCTATGTTTTTTCAAGTAACATCACATTTACCGCGTTCATTTCAATTATCACTTTACAAATGAACTTAAGACAAAATAGTTTGCTTAAGAAGTATGAAGAAAATTTTTTGAATCACACACACACACAAGGCGACTCGGTACATTTTGACAATTTTTTTTTTAATTTATGCATTTCCAAATAATATTTTATCATTTCGTATAATGTTTTTATTCAATAAAACAAGATGAGGTATTATATTGCACATAATATTCACACAATTTAAAAAATTTAATTTTTTAAAAAAATTTTACTCTTTTTGTATTTATTAAAATTTTGACATGGAATTTTTGTTTCACTCTTAAGGATATTTTAAGCAACTTTAGGGGTCGACTTTACAATAACTTAATTAGTTTTGGAGGGAAAAAAATAAACTGTTTATAGATATGCTGAAATTCAACAAAAAACACAATATCTTTTTTATTTAAATTGTTTAGAGAAACGTATTCAGTGTACAGCAAAATGAATCCTTAATTTTTTACATGTATGACATGTAACACATAGAGAAAAAATGAAAGTGATTGGTCAATAATTGTGGAAGGAGTAGCATTTTGAATGCACTATTGTATCGAAAAAACAACAGCTGAGAAAAACTTTTTTAAGTTTATACTTCTGAAAAAAGAATTATTATAAGCTTAAATTAACTTAAAATATTATTTTAAAATATTTTCTATACATTTTTCTTCAAACTAATTGCATTTTCATATTATTTCAACCCATATTTTTTTTTATAAATGATACATTTTTACGCAATAATAATTGCACATAAATATCAAGAAAACTCGAAGATAGTGTTATTTTTGTTTTTGTTTTAACAGAAATTTCAAAATCTTTTGCTTCACATTTTATTTAAATGATGTATTTGTATGAAATACATTTGGTAAATAAGAATTAAAATTAAGAAATTATTAAGAAGTCTAAGGGGTGTTAAATTTCTCTAGAGGTCTGAAAATATAAACAATTTTCCAACACGTATGATTCTTTTAAATTTAAATTAAATGATTCGAATCTTTTACACATTATTTATAAAAAAAAGGAACTCTGAACAGTATAAATTTTTTAAAATGTAATAATAGTTTTAAAAATCATAAGCATATAAAAATTTTATAATAAATATTAAGTATTTTTTGCGTTGCGCACGCTATTTTCTACAATAGTATCCTCTGATGTATAAAACTTTGTAGAATTATAAAATGCATCATACTTATTAAACCCTACCTAATTTTAGTATTACATATCTTTTGTATTTCAAAATATTTGTAAAATATTGCAATTTTTTTAAATATTTTTAAAAAATGTGTTTTTTATTTGTTAAAATTTATAAGTTATTATTCTATTTATATAAAAATAGCTACAGTGTAATAAGAATACATTTAACTTTATAAATCAACTTGTAGGTAGTAATTAAATCTACTATTTTAGAAAATAGCATGCGCGACGTAAAATTTAATAAATATTTTTATAGAAACTTTCTTATTTTCATATGCTTATAATTTTTAAAATTATGATTATATTTTTAACACTTTATACTTTTCTGAAGCCCTATTCCATTATAAATAATGTGTAAAAGATTTGAATTATTTAATTTAAATTTAAAAGAATTATATATGTTTCAAAAGTGTTTATATTTTCAGACCTCTAGAGAAATTTAACACCCCTGAGACCTCTTAATATAAAATGCCTAAGTTAAAAATATTTACATGCACATATTTTAGAAAAAAATTACATTATTGTAATACCTTAGAAATATCATGATTGTAAATCCTTCCCTTTTTATAATTAATGTCTCTTTAAAAATAGCTTTTTCTTACGAATTTGCGTTCATGATGGTATTTAGTGTTTTTCCGTCCAAATCGGAATAATCTTTTACGGGAATTCGAGAAACACACCGAGATCAGGCGAACATTTCCCCAAAGGTATATTTAATGCTTTTTGGGTTTCTCTGACAGTGCGTAGTCCCTTTGTTGAATTCACAAATCGCTTCAAGTACATCATGTTTCCCTTTGTCTTTACTCACAAATATTTCTATGGGAAATTACGACCAAATCAAGTTGTGTAAGATTCCATTAGCATTTTGGGTTCCGTAATTAATGCACCTTTCTATAAGTTCATTCGAAGTAAGCCGTTGATGAATAGAAAGTATGTGTGGCAAAAAACTTTCATTAATTGGAGCCCCAAGATGTTGTTTATGCAGACCTAGAGTGTTTGTCCTTTTGTTTTTGAGGACTGGAAAAACACCATGAGTCAGCACCGATTGGACATGACATTTCGAATGTTTAAGTTATTGGTCTGTCGAAAGGATGTCGTGTGAAGAAGCATATATTGCTTTCTTCATAGCAGGAACAATACCTTTATTTTGTAATATGGCGTTTTCGTAGTATACTCTTAACTTTTTAATTGTTGACTCTTTTAATGTACCATGGCTTTTCCATCTAAAGCAGTGTTTCTCAAACCGTGGGGCGCGATAACTATTCAAGGGGGGCGCGAACATATCGAAAATAAAAGGTTAAAAAAACTAATTTACTGGAATGAAAAAGACAAAATACTTTCTGATACAATAAAAAAATACAGATTTACATTGATATGATTTGTATATATCATCTGGTGAAAAAAGGTCATCAAAAATAAAAGATTCTACTTTGAACGCTCATTAGCTATCTTTGATCCTATAACTAAATAAAAAAAATATTTTGCTTGCTTTGCTGTAATCCTACGATGAGAGATTTTTTTATTACGTTTCTTTTAACCTAAAATATTACTTTTGCTGGCTTTCGAACTTACTTGTATGGTTATCTGCAACCCTTTTTTAGGTAAGTTGTAAATTATATAATTCTGTTGCGCTTTTTTTCACAATGTGAAAGAGATTTATGATACATGGATAAGCATATTGAGCACTTTGAAGGATTAATTGGCCAAGATTTATTTTTATAAGTATACTTAAACATATAATACAAAAATCATTAATTCTGGGAAAACTGTTAATTTGTTACCAATGACCTTGACAGAGAATCCTCTAATATGACAGTCTTAATGGGAGCTAAAATGAATTGATAACATATCTCCTTTTTTGGGAGTGGCAAACTTTTTTTTTAGAATCATAAGGTACATGTTTAAACCGAGTTCCCGGCACGACCACTATTTTTCAAAAAATATTTTCTTGAACATGCTGCATTTTTCCCTATGAATAACTTAGTGGTTTTAATTGTGATGTTGTACGACTGATTATGGTTTATAAATGTAAATGAGCAGAATATGAAAAAAGAATTGGTCATCTGTGATCTCTCTGAAAGGTAATTGAAGCTGATCAAACAAGAGAAACACTTGCTGAAATAATGCATATTAATCATGTTAGCAAAAGTAAATTTGAATAAAGCAATAAGCATGAAACGAAAGGAAAATGTTCAATAGCTACATTAAGAACTTTATCAAGAAAATATGAAGCCATAAGTGTACCGCAAAATGCACTTCGCCCTGTTAAAAAGACACAAGCAAGAAAAAGTTCAACAGGATATTTGTTGATCATCAAAGGACATTAAAATTACAATAACGTGAACAAAATGTGACAGTTTTGCTTGCAAATAACTTTCCTTTAATGTTAGCAAAAAGTGTCTGTGATTTGTGTCCTTTATTAAGGTCACGCACATTTGGAACAATTTAGTTCAGTTTTATTGGATATTTTATCAAATTATGAAATACAAAAAGAAAAATCCTAGAAATAGGTGAGTATATTTTATCTTAGTTATTCACTGAAATTGTGAGTTTTATCTTGTATATTGAAAATAATCATAAAAAAAAAAAGAATTGGGGTGCATGACTCCCCGCGACCATTAAACTTAGTATCGAGTGCACACCTGATCCCGGGCTAAAACATTTTGAAGTTTTCTCGCTTTAAATATTAAAAAAATAACACAATTGTTATTCATTAGAATTTTATATATTTTTTTATTACTTAACATTTATTCTAAATGCTAACTCTGCGAGGCTTAAAATTACAGTTCATTCAAAACCGTTTATAATATGAGTATTCATTTCAATAAATCATTTTACATTTTTGTATACATTGTCATGCACTTGGTTTTACTATCCTTACAATTAAGCTATTATATAAAGAATAATGTATTATCATTTTTTTAAAAAAATAAACTCGTGTTAAGAGTGGGTACTTCAGCCAGTATAATAACAAGTTCAATAATTATCAGTGACCTCCATGGGCTTGTCTTTTAGAGCAAAGTTTTTCTAAGGAAGGCTGAAAATTAGAAATTGACACTCAGAGTTATTTTTTGATATTTAGCTCAGATCTATATTTTGTCTTCAAAGTAGCCATCGCAGAAAATCCGGATTCACAAAGGTATGATGTTAAAAATGGTAATAGTATACGAAATACTTTTGTTTTCAGTTCAGAAAATTCAGCATCCACCTCTATCCAAAATTCAAAGAGTGATTTATTACAAAATTGCCCTTTATTTTTATCACTGGATGTGAAATCTATGAAGATATCTTTTTCGGCAGTTGAGAGCCCTTCTGAAATATTTTGAAATGGATTCCTAACCATTCGTAACTTGCTATCAATTTGCCATCGTCTGTGTACTTGTTGATGTTTTATTATCGTCGAATGCTCGATGCGATTAAAAAATATATCTATGATTTTGTTTTAATCCACTGCCGTAAATACTTAATACCGTGAATTAAAACTAACGCGTGAATTATGAAATGTACATTCAAGAGAGATTCAGTAGCGAATCGATTCGGCCAAAACTGACTAGAATTGTTCGAGGTACAGCATTTTTACATGATTTGTGCAGACGTCCGTTAGGTTGCCTAGACTCACGTGAACGTTCGCGAGAATGCCAAATGTAATGGATATGATAAAGAGCAACATAGATTAGGCTATTTTTAATGACATTTTTACTTTAGAAATGGATCTTGAAGGAAATAAATCTTTAATTAAGTATTATTTCTTAATCTGTTTCAATTTAAAAATTAGAGAAAGAAAAATAACATAATAAACCTATTACTGAAAAGTATTATATATAATTAACTTAAAATATATATTATTTAAGAGTAACATATATAAAAAATTTAATGCTTTTCTTATTAATACTGAATTAAGAACAAGTTTAATAAGTATTAGCGACTTCCATGCGCTTGTCTTGCAGAGCAAAGTTATTCAAAGTTTTTTTAGAAATGGACCTTCTGAGTTATTTTTCTTTATTTAGCTGATATCTATATTTTGTCTTCTAAGCAGCCACTTCATTTTGCAATATGTTCCAATTTAAAAATTAGAGTAAAGAAAAATAACATAATAATTATCCTATTACTTATTTTTTTTTTGTGCTTAAAAGTAACATATGCAAAATTTAATACTTATGTTATTAATTTGTACGGTTTATAATTAAGATCGTGTATTGAAGCTTTAGCGTCAAAGTGCATTATTATTGCATTCAGTAATTTATTAATGTATAATGTAATAAAAATTGTGATTGAAAAGGGTGGTGCCAATATTGAAAGTTTGAGAAGCACTGATCTAAAGAAATACCACAGGCTCTCAAATCCTTGACAGAATTTCGTAAAACAGTGCCTAACCTTTTGTTCATATGATAAATGCACTCATCTTTTTTTTTTATCTCGAAAGTATCCCCATGCACATTTTATTTTCTGTAAGGTAATGGAATGTTTAAAAATCCCCATCAGACAATAAGGTGGAATAACTAAATCACAATACTTGCGATCTTTTTCAGAGGATCAATGCTGCCTCCATTTCAATCGAAGTTGTTGAGACAGAATGATTAATATCGCAATCATTCCTATAACTTTCAAACCGAATTCCATATTCTGCACTTGACACTCCGAGTTATTTTTTTGCCCCAGAACAATAGCGACATACCTAGCAAATGTCTTGAAAATTAATTACATAGCCTGTAATTATTTCAATGACACAAGCTATGCCAATCTAAATGTATGTCCCCGTGTCAACCAGCTACCATCAAAGGAAACATTTATATCAACAAAGGTAACATCAGTTGATGCTCCGTAAGCCATTCGCACTTCACTATGTACTTCTCTCAGCACAGTCTCTGCAGCCGCACCGTAGGCTTTGTGAAGAAGTTTAGTGCATTTGCTATATGTTGTAGATGAACAAGGAGATACATTTACTGTCATGCAAAATTTTTTATTTGCAGAGTATTATTTTCCAATATTAGAGAATGCTTGAGTGACACTTAAATTAATATAGCAACAGTATTGCCTTTCCTTTCAGTAGACGTTTTGACAGCACAAACTTCTCCAGCACAAGAACTGCAGCTTATATTCAACACTTAGGAAAATGCTACCTTGTTTTATACTGCAAGTTTTGAAGTTTGTTTATACTAGTTGTATGCATTTTAGTTTTCATAAACGTTTTGCTGATTTGCTCAAAGTTCACAATAATGAGAAATATTCTACTTCAGAATGTGCAGTCTTTTCAGTATTTAATAACAGCTTAATTCTGATGTTAGGATCTAATTGGCAATCTTCTGTGACACATGTATTTGCAGTATCACTACACCCACGTTTACTGTTCATTTGAGCAGAATGATTTTGACGTTTTACTCGTGGCATTTTTATAAAAAAAATCTTCAAAAGGTAAAAAGAAAGATAATACTGATATCTCAGCAGTTTCAGCATCAGTCATGAAAAGACAACAATCAGTAAAAGTCTCGAAAAAATTGTTTTTTATCCTATATAAAACGCGTACCGTAAAATCCGGTTTATAACGCGCACCGGTGTATAACACGGATATATATTTTCAAGTTGCATTTTTTTATTTTACGTATATTAGCCGCATAACGCGCATCCCTTTTATTCGAGATATTATCTCCAGAATATGCAAAAAATAATATACTCGTAGAACTACAATAATTAAAATTCATTAGAAATGTTATTTATTTTAAGCAAACAATATTCCAATCCATGTAGAAGTCTTAATTTTTTTTCTATGCTCATCTTATATTTTTCTTTTTAAGGCTCACATTTTTATACCTAGCGTATAACGTGCACCCTTAAATTTCGATCTTATTTTCTGTGTTAAAAGTGTGCGCTATACGCCGGTATTTTACGGTAAGTAAAACTAGCAAGATAAATGCAAAAAAAAAAAAAAACGAAAGAAGCGCTATCAACCCTAAAAATAATTCGTAATTAAAGATGTAGTCACTAAAAAGTACGGTGAATCTTTACATTTATGGTTATAATAAAGTAAAATTTATTTTCGAAAAGTAATTGATAAAAATGAGCTTAAAATCACTGACTCGTCTAAAAAGGGGGTGTGGTCGAATATCCAAATTTGTTTGCTTACATTTTTCAAATGACCTTATTCCAACTTCTAATTTTAAGACATACAAAAGTGATATATCAATCGAAAGGTAATTGTTCAAAGAATATAACTAAAATAAATAAACAAACACGATAAAATCGTCATTTTCAGGTTACCAAGTCCTCTTAATAAAACGAAAGGGGTTTTTTTTGTTTGTTTATAAAAAAAAATATGGGCAAAAACAATATTTTAAATATATAATTATAAATTTTCATTTAGCAGTTTAGTGCAGCGCATGGTGTCTTTTGGCTGAGCAATTCATTTATAACCAAAACGTAATATTTCTAACAAGCAACATTGTGTACTTAGGAATTCATTTTATTTCTTTAAGGTATCCGAATACGTTCCAAACCGTGATTTTGCAAAAGCGCGTAAATGTATAATTGTCATTATATTTAGTGTCACTTAGATTAGAATACATGCACACAATTGTTTTAAGGACATTTTGACAAAAGAAATTATTTAAATACAATATTTTGGCAAAAAATTAACTTAGAAATTTATTTTTTTGAAAATGTTCTCCTTTTGTGAAAAATGCTTCCATTATAATAATATTTTGCCTGTATATAGCTCAGACCTTTCTACAGAGGCCCAACTAAATTTTTTTAAATATATAAATTAGAAGTGGGTTTATCCACATCTTACGACAACAGAGGGAGCAATTTTTAGAAAAACCCGCCTATAATTATTTCAATTGGTTGCAACTCTGAAAATAATGTGAATTTTACAAACATCATAGTTGAGCCTCTGTAAATATTTCTGAGCTACATACAGGCAAAATATTATTATAATAGAAGCATTTTTCACAAAAGTAGAACATTTTGAAAAAATATTATTCTGAGTTAATTTTTTGCCAAAACATTTTATTTAAATAAATTTTTTTGTCAAAATGTTCTTAAAACAATTTTATACATGTAGTCTAATCTTAGTGACACTAAATATCATGAAAATTATCCATTTATGCGCTTTTTTAAATCACGGTTCCGAACGTTGTCGGATACCTTAATGCATTTTATTGTGATGACGATGTCGTATCCATAACCGGACGAAATCAAATAATACCATGAGCCCAAATGACTATACTGGCAATCTTTCCATTATTGTCCACATAGAGATTTCTTGACGAAAAGAGGACTCCTATTTTTGGTAGAGCAGAAAGAAGAGTTGGACATTCAAAAATATGAGCAGTTGTAAGCTCTGTATCTAAACACACACAGCTATCTCAATTGCTGTAGGATCTCCCATCCCTATCAAATTCCATTCATCTGTAATGACATGCTCAGAACCTAGCAATAGTGTTTGTTATAAGGCGGTCTCCACTTATATTAGATTTGATGCTTTACATGAAATGACTTCTCTCTCAATTTGAAATTTGCGACATAATTTGCGTCTAATGAAGTGGTATTGACAAAGTTGTCATTCTTAAGATTTCTAGCTTCTTTGGACAATCTATCTGCGCTTGCATTGCTTGCAATGTCAAGATGTTCACGTAAGCATTGGAGGAAGCAGACGTTATCAAAATCCTGCAGTCTAAACAGGCTAGGTCAAATATCTTCAGTAATCCTTAAATCTCCATGTACAATTGCCTGGAGAGCTACTCGCACCCTAATGGCACCGACTACTCGTTGGTAGTTTGCATCATTTGAAGTGGTCATAAATACTCCTGAACATCCATTTGGAATAGCGTAGAACAGTCAGATAGATGTTAGCAGTGGCGCTAGATTCAGATTTGGCTTGGT
Source organism: Trichonephila inaurata madagascariensis (assembly GCA_019973955.1). Lineage (NCBI taxonomy): Eukaryota > Metazoa > Arthropoda > Arachnida > Araneae > Nephilidae > Trichonephila > Trichonephila inaurata. Next base: position 106,424 of record BMAV01016833.1, read on the forward strand.
TTGACGTATTCACAGGACAACCGGGCTATCACAACAACCCTCAGTCCCCTATCTTGAACTGAAGTGTGGAATTGTGTTGTAGAGTTGGATAATTAATTCGACAAATGGCTTAGAATGAGCTTAAAATGAAAACCTTTATGCAATAAAAGAAGTAAAATGCTTGTGATTGTGAAATTCATTCTGGTTTATTGGTAAAATATTAAAATCGCATTTTTAAATTACACCAGAACTACTAGTAGTGGAACAATATTTAATTGAAACCATATATTTTTGAAAATATCCCTTACGTTTTTGAAACATAATTTACATTTTTATACTAACTTCATACTTCTTTATTTGCACAGACTTTTACGAAATTGACACAACACAACATTTTTACATATTTAATTAGAAAAATGAATGAAATAATTTATTAGTTTAAGGATGTCGAAATATTGAAATAAAACGAAAAATAATTTTTATGTAATATTTTAATTAATATAATCACTTGTGAAACCCTGAACTAAATGTAAGGCTTAATTTTCACTTCAAAGGCTAAATTTCAATCTAATATTTTAAGTAATGCTGTGCATTTAAAATAATTTAATATTTCCGTTCAATAAAATACCTTAAAAACACAAAAGAAAATCTGGTTCAAAAAGAACTACACCAAGGGTGTCCAAAACAAATGACCTTGCAGGCCGCACATAAAAATATGTAAAGTTATATCATATTTGGAAAAAAAAAACATTTATTGGAGTGAAAACTTAAAACAGATTGAATTATTACTATTGTTTTCAGTATTTGTCATGTATACAGACATATATAATGTAATAATATTTATATAAAACAATAATGCAATGAGCAAATAATGTTTAAAATATTTCAGTTGTCATTTTCTTAAAAATTACGGTGTTCCTTTTGAATTGATCTTTCGATACTTAATGTTGAAATTCGATTGTGATATCATTCTCAAGCGATTAAATATACATTGTCATATATCTTAACCATCCTGAACAATTGTTTTAAATATTAAAAAACATCTCTGACTTCTCGCTTTTTGGGCACTTCAAACAGAAAAAGAAGGAAGAGAAACGAAAGTCGCACACATAGAGAATCATGTACTATCGATAGTAAATGATATGCATAATGCACAATTCGGAATTTATTAAAAAAGTAATTCATTATAGTAAAATCAAACTTAACTGTTTGATAAAATATAAATATCTCTTTTAATCTAAAGGACATTTCTATTATCAAGAAGGATTTATTTTAAAACAAGAACAGTTAACAGGCAAATACATTGTAGATTTATATAGATATAGATATATTTAAATATATATAATTTAATCGCAACTTATAATAATCAATTAAAAAATTGAAGTTATATGAAACTTACAACATTAAATACCATTTCAAAATATAAATGGCGAGAATATAAGATAAAATTCCAACGTTTTCAAACAAAATTAAAAAAATTACAAAATAAAAATTTATAAAATATAAAAGTGCAACCTCTGACTTAGGACCGATAAGTGGGATTAATCTAGTTTGATGGCGCCAAGCTTCCCCCTATTGTAATTTGGTAAGTTAATCGGAAAATATCCAATTCTCAAAAATTTAAAAATTTAAAATTAATAAGTTAAAATTAAACCATTAAACTTTAAAAATTAAGCCTTCGCATTCTGAAAGATATTATAACATTAAAATATTAAATTTCTAAAACAATTAAGTGCATAATAATAAGTAAACCATCGAAAAACAAAGATGATGCGCTCATCTTTAAAATAGTTGTATAGGTAGAAAAAATCCCTAAAATCCGAAAGTTCAGATTAAAAACCCAGTCTGCTCACAAATGAATAGCGTAAATGATTAAAAACTCACCAAAGAGCATCCTATCAATAATTCAATTCACAATTTTCGTACGATTTTTCTCTCATATTTATTACAACAGTTACCACTGCTATATTTTGCTCATAACTTCCACTAATGCCCTGTCAATCCAAATGATTCATAATCTAACACTAGAGTTTAACTATTTGGGATTAGATTGGTATATATATATACATACATATATATATATATGTACATGAAAGAAATTTGTATAATATATCGAAAAGCAGAAATAATAGATTAAAAACATAACAAGAAATAACTTAATAAAAATATAAAAGCAAAACATGAAGATAGAATTTATTGAAAAATACAAAAAATGAACTATAAAAAAGAACCTAGCGAGTCAGAAAGCAGTTTCGGACTTAGGACCGAATAGATGGGGTTAAACTAGTTTGAATGCGCCAACCTTCCCCCCTTGCAACTCGGTAGGAAAAACCAAATAAAATAAACAAAAATTCAAAGTACCATAAAATCCGGCGTATAACGCGCACCGGTGTATAACGCGCACCCCTAATTTCAAGCTGCTTTTTTAATTTTTAGGTATATTCGCCGTATAACGCGCACCCCCTTTTTTACAAAGAAATCTGAAACATTAGTATAATTGCTCTTATATTTTTAAGCCATTTATTCGAGGTATTACTTCAAATCTTTGAAAAAAATAGTATACTTCTAGAACTACATCTCTTTTAGTTCACAAAGCAAGTCATTTCTTTTAAATAAACAGTATTTGGATACAAATAAAAAAAAATTTCTTATGGTCATCTCTTTTGTTATTTTTAAGGCTATCGTTTTTATACCCGGCGTATAACGCGCACCCTTACATTTCCATCTTATTTTTTTGTGTTAAAAGTGCGCGTTATACGCCGGATTTTACGGTATATAAAAAAATAATCAAGAATTCGTATATAAAAACTCTCAGAAAGCATGACAAAACCACTGACTACTATTCTGAAACAAATTCTTAAAGCAGAAAAATCCAAAAACAATTAAGTAAAAAAAAAGTATTTCTCAAAAAATAACGAAATTTTCCTAATTACAGATCTTTTTCCAAGAGAATCAAGAGTCTTGAAATTAATGAAAAGGCATTATCCACCAAGTTAAGAAACCTGAACATACATAAACTCATCTTTTGAACTCCCTTTTACACTAGCCAGCATAGACAGATACCAAGAGAGATGACAATCAAGTTTGGTAGGCTTTGAATTGGCTGATTGTCAAAAATGTAAATTTGCTATGCTCTAATTTGGTTGGTTTTCAAAAATGTGTAAGATGTTCAAGATGTGTGTGGAAAAGATGTAAACTGTGATATGAGTGATATAATCTTAACAGCAAGACCACTAACATGCTGACTTGGAAATCCTATTTTTGTGTCGTGGATATCGAATTAGAAGTAGCAAGACGATTAATATATTTGTAATGAATATAAGTTCTTAAGAAGTTAAAAGGGTATTCATGATCTAAACAACATTGAAAAAATTTTTTGATATTATTCAATTTATCTATTTTGTGGGTAGTTAAGTTATCATTTCTAAATAAAAAATTCAAAATAACATTTATGTAAATTGATAAATGCAAGTTACTATTCCATACAGGAATTTTAATTATATGGAACTCAAAAGAATCTCTTTTGCCAAAAATGTTACTGACTACATTATTGTTAATAAGATGCAAGTCTAAATCCAAGAATTCTACCATATTAGAGTTAAAGTCAGTTTTAAGGAGGTTGAGATAGTCAGGGTAGAATATAATATTTGGTTTGTAATCACTATTTTTATTACAAAAATTATTAGATCATCTACATAACGATAAATCAAGCAAGAATCATTTAAATTATGATCAATTTCAAAAAATGTAAATATAGGTTCGCTAAGCAATTACTAGCTGGACCACCCTGAGGGAGTCCTCTGATCTGTTTATAAAGATTCTGATCAAATGCAATGAAATTTTCTTTTAATACGAGGTTAAAAGAATATCAAATTTCTCTTTTTTCATTGAAGTATATAGTTCATATTTATCATAAAGTAACTGTAGAACCCTAATCATATCGTCAATAGCTATAGAATTAAAAAGGTCCTCGAAGTCAAAGCCATGCATGGAAAAATCTAACACATGTTTAGTAACTCTAGCAATTTCTAAGCTATTTTTAATTATGGCTGTGTTTTGTAAGTTATCAATTAAATTTTGAAGAAGCGATTGTAAGATTTTCCCAGACTTCGTGATAAATGTATTGTACCAATTAGTGATACTGCGGAATTTTATAGGGCTTTTATGAAATTTTGGTGTTAAAAAAATGCGTGGATATTTAATATTATTTAGATGAATATTCAATCTTTTGTTCAAAGCTAAAAGACGATTATAATCTTCTCTATTACTGTGAATTTTATTCTGAAATGCATTATTATTTAAAATGTGATTATTTAATATTTTACTGTAAAATTATTTACAGATTATGGCATAATTAGCAGAGACCTTATCAACATATGTAATCACGAAGTCTTTTTGGATGTTTTCTATTGATGATTTAAGATCTTTATACATAATTTCATTTTTAACACTGAAATCTAATTTTTGAATTTCTATTGCTACATAACATATAAATTGATTGAAAGCCTCAATCGTCATTCCATATTTAACAGCAATTTTAAGGTAGAATTTATCCAAATACTTTTTGATTTGTTTCATAACATTAGATTTATTATTTGTGATCATCAATCTAAAACCAGTACCTTTTTCCATAAAATTTCTCAACAAATCATCTTTCACAATGCCAAGGTCTCAAGTGACAACGTGCTGATGATAACCATCAATATAGTCCCGATATAAATTGCATTTACATGATTCTGTACTTAGGGGAGGTTCGATACTTGATTATAATTTAATATAAATCTACCAAGTTTCTTGTTGTATTTGAATGCCTTTTTAATAATATTTTTAATTGGAAAAGATGATTGATACTTTTGAAATATACCTGAAAAATTAATTTTGCTAAAGGATTTATTCATAAATAATAATGCACAATATTCTGTAGTGTTATTTTCACTTGCATCTAATTTAATATTCATTTTTTTGTACTAAATATTTATAAAGGTCTCGAATTATATGCAAACTTTGAGAATCCTTAAAATTACATCTGCTTAAAATATCTGTCATAATTTTAATTTCAGTTTTATTCATGCCAAACATAAATGATTTAATTAGTCCTGCTTTATAGTTATCACCACAAATTTATTAACTAATTCTAACATAGATTTTTAATTCTAACACACATACACAGAGATATATATAAATGAAATATATATATATATATATATATATATATATATAAATTTTCCTTAAGTAAATTTCAAAATGAAAAAAACTTTAAAAACCTGACCTGATATTTAAAATTTTTTTATAAAGAGTTGGTCGTTCGCAACTTAATAACTGGCGGGCCAAGTATTGGACACTCCTGAATTACACTAAAAAAAAATAGCAACCACTTATTATTGTAACATTGTGCAAATAAATTATTTAAGGTTTTTAATGAAGCTGTTGTTTCGCGTAAAATTCTGACTGTAATCGTCATGAGATGTCTCCTTGGCGAGACGTTTTTATAAAAAAAGGTTTCGCGTTATATGTGTTCTTCTATTAAGTTTGTGATGCTTTCTAAGGGAAATAGGCATTTCTCTCAAATGATTAATAAAACATCTGGAAGTATGTTGTGTACGCGGAAAATATGTTATTATGGGGTTGGTCAATGGAATTAATTCTCATTTCTTTAGAACAGTGCTTATTAAACTTTTAATGAGTGCGACTCAGTATTCACAATCATCGTACGTTCCCCATATAATAATGATTTATTAAAAGCAATAATAATATACTTTGACGCTATAAAGCTAAAATATGACTTTAAACATAAACCGTATAACTTACCAGGGTAAGTATTATATTTTACGCTTGTTACTATTAAAAAATAAATATTTTAAGTAATAGGATATGTCAGCGTTCCTGAAACTGTGGAGTGTGCTCCTTAGGGGAGGTAAAAGCCCGACAAGGGAGGCGCAGGTTATAGCAAAGTCGAAAACAAAAGTTATTTAAAAAATTGCTAATCTACTGAAAGGAAGCAACAACAAAAAATACATTCCGACTGTTGGATTATTAATTTAATGGACTGTACTCTAAATTATTAATTAAATCTCAATTTTATTAATGCGACTTCCAATATGAATTCTTTCGAACGAACTGAAATATTTTTACAAAGCATTACAGTTGATACAAAACACATTGCTGCAGCAACCCTAAGCGTTGCCATTATTTGTTTACAGTTCTAAAATTCACCAAGATGTGGCGCCAACATGCCAAAGTATACATGGGCATTAACACCGCCCGACCTTGTAATCTTCTGGATTTCAAGTGATAATTAATTTTTCCAACACACACACACACAATCAAACTAAATTATATTAATACAATAATAAACAAGATACATGCTAATAAAACATACAGATACAAATACATTATATCAGTGCTTCTCAAACTTTCACTACTGACGACCCAATTTTTTCAATTTTAAATTTTTCATCGCCCCCCCAAAAAAAATAATGTGTTGAATGCAATAATAATCACTTTTGAGTATTAAATTTTGCAAAAGTTATTTTTAAATAATATATATTTTAACAAATTATTTTTTAAATAATAGTTATTTTTTTTAAATTTTTTTTTTTCTTTCTCAAATTTTTTAAAGGGGAAACAGATTGAAAAAATGATTTTTAAATTTAAAAAGATTTATTTCCTCCATCATCCTTTTCCCTAAAAGAAAAATGTCATTGGGACAAGTAATATAAAAAATAAATTTTAAGTCAATTCTACTTAGGCCAAAAAAAGAAAAAATTATTTTAGTTATTTTTTATTAAATAGTTACAATTAATACAAATATGTAATACATTTTTTAAAATCGCAATGTTAAGCGACAAAATAGAAAGTGATTTTCCCTTGAAATTTTTTCTTTTTCCCCTTTCTATATTTTGGTTTTGGGACTATTTTTTGTCACTATTTATTCATTAATTAAATTTAATTAGTGTAAGAAAATAGTATAGAAAAGTAGAAATCACACACATTCTCAAAAATTTAAAGGGGCCATCTCGATAGAATTCGAACCACCGCCCTTCGGGATCAGAAGCCCAGCGCGCTATCCATTGTATTACGGGGGACAAAAAAAATTTTTTCCTTTTTATAAATGCTGTTGGATTTGGAATTTTTGTTTGTTACTTTTTTTATTCATTTTTTAATTTAATTAATAAATTTAAAAATTTAAAAGGGAACTTATTAACATAAAGAAAAAAATTCCAGTACAATTTTTTAAAAAAATTTTATTTGAACGTGAATCAATGAATAGAAAGTACTTATCAACGATTGAAAATTTGAACAATATATATATATATATATATATATATATAGAAAAATAGTCTACTTTATGCTGCTCTCTATCATATCCATCACATCTGGCATTCTCGCGAGTGTCTGCGTGAGTCTGGCCAAACTATCAGACGTAATGCTAACTATCAGATGTAATAATGCTGTACCTCGTAAAATTCCATTAAGTCTTGGACGATTCGATGCTTCCATAGCTACCAACTCTATCTTGAATATACATTTTATGATTTGCGCGTTATTTGTAAATCACGGTATTAAGTATTTATTTACTGCAGAAGATTGAAACAAAAAATCAAGGAAAACTTTTTTAAGTCTTTTAAAAACATTCGATGATAAAAAAAGCATCAACAAGTGCACAGACAGCATTTTCCCAAAATTAAATCAAGGAAATATTCTCAAGATTATTTCTAGAAAAATTTGGGATTTACCATTACGGGAAGAAAATGGAGAAAAAAAGCCCCTGTGTGTTATTTGTAGACATTATAAAAACCTAATAAACTTAAAAGACATTTCGAAACGACTGGTAAAAGGTACATTAAAAAATTTCGAAAGAGTTTTTTTTGAATAAAAAATTAAAATCATATGAAAAAAAAAATAAAAATTTTTTTTAAAAAAACTGTCAGTGAATGAAAAAGCTTCACTTCTTACAAAGTATCATATAAAATAGCTAGATGTAAAAAGCCTCATACTATTGCCGAAGAGCTTATTTTGCCTGCTGCAATTGAGATCGTAGAAACTATGTTTAGAGACACTCCATACCCCTATCAAATGATACTGTTTCTCGTCGAATTGATGATATCGCTGAAGATGTAGAGCAACAGCTTTTCGGTAAGTTGCGTGATAAATTGTTTTCAATTAAGCTTGATGAGGCAACAGATAGCAATAAAATGCTCATTTCTTTGCGTATTTCTTTTCGTATGTATATGTATTTTGGGAAGGTATGTCAGCAGTATAAGAACTACTTTTTTGCCAACAAATAACACTTAAAGCAACAGTAATAACATTATTTGATATTTCAAATAATTTTATAAACGATGCAAATATAGAGAGGAAAAATTGTGTTGGAATATGCACCGATGGTGCTCGTACAATGTCAGGAAGATTTAAAAGTATACAAGCATTTGTGAAACAGAAATCTCCACTGTGCATCATGACACATAGCATGATCCAGAGAGAAGCTCTGACTTCCAAAGAAATGAGTATTGTTCTGAATATTGTGCTAACGACAGTTGTGACTGTAGTAAATTACATAAAAAGAGACCCCAAAAAACAAGTTTTTCTTTGGGCTTTGTAAAGACAGGGGGGAGTGCATTCATCGTTGCTATTTTTTTTGCGAAGCAAGATGGTTATCCCCGGGAAATTTTTTCAAAAATGTTTATAAATTAAAAATGAAATTACCATTTTTTTTAGAAAAAGGAAAAAATCTACCGGAAGTTTAGAAAATTTTAAAATGTTTATTTCTGATGAAGTTGAGCTGCTTTTGTCGATATTTTTTGACAAATTAAATATATTGAGACTTCAACTTCAAGGGGCAAAATTCATATGTTTTGACACATGATAAAAAAATTTAAAGCTTTTGTAGAAAGTTAGAATTATGGAGCCGAAATTTAAAACAAGAAAAAACCCAGAAATGTTTGAAAAGCAGATAAATGTGTAAAAAAATTAAAAAAACTGAATAACAACATTTGGGAAAATTGTTTATTTAAAAATATTGAATACCATTTAACTATGATGGCAAAAAATTTTAAAAAATATTTTTTTTCTGAGGGCAACTTGATAACAAGTTAGAATGGGTTAGAGATGCTTTTAAAAAATACCCCCGAAGGGTTTAAAATACCGGGAAAAGGAAATTTTCATAGATTTCACATCCAATGGCGAAAATTTAAAAAACAATTTTTTTAAAATAAAACCTGTTTTTTAATTTTTTGGGGGGAAAATAGATGATAATTTTCTGCACTGAAAACAAAAAAATTTCGTATACTATTACCATTTTCAACATCGTACCTTTGTGAAAAAACCGGGTTTTCTGCGGGGGCTGCTTTGAAGACAAAATATTGACCTCAGATAAATATAGAAAAAGAACTCAGAGTGTCAATTTCCAAAAATTAAGCCTTAATTTGAGAACCTTTTTTTCTGCAAGACAAACCCAAAGGAAGTCACTAATAATAATTAAACTTGTTCTTAAATTAGTATTAATAAATTGGGTTTTAAAATACATTGTGCAGTACTGATACATTTATGAGTACACTGGCTGAAGTACCCGTTCTGTGATTATTTAAAAAAAAAACATTATTCTTGATATAATAGATTAATTGTAAGGAGAGAAAATTAAGTGCACAACAATATATACAAAAATATAACAGGATTTTTTTAAATGAATACCCCTGTTATAAATAGCTTAAAATGAACTGTAATTTTAAACTTCACAGAATTTTCATTTAGAATTAATATTAAATAAGGAAAACGAATGTAAAATTTCAATGAAGAGCAATTGTGCTGTGTTTATTATTTAAAGCGAGAAACCTTCAAAATGTTTTAACCCGTGAGCAGGCGCCTACTCCATACTAACGTTAATGGTCACGTCGTATGAGTAAATCACCCCAACCCTTTTCTTATAATTATTTTTACTATACACGATAAAAATCACTATTCCAGTGAATATTTTAATTAAGAGAAAATATACTTACCTACTTTCAAGGACTTTTTAATTTTTCTTCAATGATTTGAGAAGAAATCCAATAAAACTAAAGAAACTGTTCCAAATGTGCATGACCTTAATAAAGAACATAAATCACAGACACTTTTCACTAACAATTCAAAAACGTTATTTGCCAGCAAAACTGTCACATTTTGCTCACGTGATTGTAGTTTTGCTGTTATTTGATGATCTACAAATAACATGTTGAACCTTTTCTTGCTTGTGTCATTTTATGACAAGGCGAAGTGTTACATTTATAGCTTAATAGTTTTCTTGATAGAGTTCTTAAGGCAGCATTTGAAAATTTTAATTAAACTCAAACGTTTCATGTTTATCGCTTTTCTCATATTTACTTTCACTATCATGAATAATATGCATTACTTCATCAGGTTCTTCAATTGTTTGATCATTTTCAACTTCCTTCAACAGAGATCACATATGTCTATTTTTTTTATATTCTGTTCATTTACATTTATAAACCATAATAAGTCGTACAACACAGCAATCAAAACCGCAAAGTTAATCATAGGGGAAAGTATAGCATATTCATAGAAAATATTTTTGAACAGAAGTGATTGTGCAGAGAACTCGAACAAAACAATTACCTTGATTGTAAAAAAACGTTTGCCACTCTCAAAAAAGAGGCATACATGTGACAAATTCATTTTATAGTTCCCATTAAGACTGTCTAATAGGAGGATACTGTCAAGATCACTGTTAACGAATAAACAATTTTACCAGAATTAACAATTTCGTAAGCCTGGAGTGATTCAGCGCCTCATGCGACCGCTCCCATGTAAAAAGTGTATTCGATACAAAACCACCGATATCAGTTCTAAAAAAATAATTTTGTAAAACGTTTTTCATTATGAATTATATATATATAATTCAGAATAATCATAAAACTACATCTTGGCCAAATAATCCTTCGAAGTGCTCATTATGCGTATCCATGTATCATAAAACTAATTCACATGGGGAAAAAACAACAGAAAAATATTATTTACAGCTTTCCTAAAAGAAAAAGAGACGGTGTTAAGCATACCAGTAAGTTTGAAGTCCAAAGAGATGATAATGAAAAGTAGTATTTCAGGGGTTAAAAGAAACGTACTAAAAAAATCTCTCATCGTGGGATTACAGCAAAGCAAAGAAAAGGTCTTATATTTTATTTGGCTTTAGGATCAAAGATAGCTAATGAGCGTTTGAAGTGGAATCTTTTGAAAGTGGAAAACCAGATGATATATTTAAATTATATCAGTGTAAATGTGTATTTTTTATTTTGTCAGAAAGCATTTTGTTTTACTTCATTCCAAAAAATTATTTTTTTTAAATCTTTTATTTTCAATATGCTCACGCCCCCCTTGCATGTTTATCGCGCCCCCCCAGGGGGAAGCGCCCCACAGCTTGAAAAACACTGCATTATATATAATAATTTTGACTTATAGACATTTAAAACAATAAAATTTAAAATAAAGTATATATTCCAAGTATTGGGAATTGGTAATAGAAATATATTAGAAATGCTGCGTTTAAAAATACCTCGAGAGATTTTTACCATAATAACTCGTACCTTTCCATCTTTCCCTGTTACTACATCTTGGATTCTACCCATTATTCATGTAGAACTAGGAAGATTTTCTTCCTTTAATTGAACAAGCTTAGTTTTTTATAAATTACTTTTTTCAAATTTCTATTTTCCGTGTTGTTGTAAATTGTTTAAATATTCCCTTGACCACTTTTTCCAAATAATTTGATTAATTTGTTGAACTTGCTGCCATCTAGAAAGTCGATTATCTGGAATATCAATTATTTTAGATTCAGTAATGGAATTAATTGGACGACCGATTAAAAAATGTCCAGGTGTTAAAGAGCTAATATCGTTGGGATCAGAAGATAAGGGAATTAGTGGTCGACTATTTAATATATCTTGAATTTGGGTAACAACTGTTAAGAATTCTTCAGTAGTTAAATTAAAATTATCTATTGTCTTTTTCAAGTGATATTTAAATGATTTTACTCCTGCCTCCCAGATTCCACCAAAATTCGGAGATCTAGGAGGCAAACATTTCCAGGAGATTGAATGTGAAATCAAATAAGATGCCAAATTATCTGGGGGAGTTTCCACAAGTTTGTATAACTGTTTTAATTCTGAATGAGCACCTACAAAATTGAGTTGATTATCAGAAAATCAATTATCTGGGAATACCTCGACGAGCAAAAATCTTTTTTAAATGAATATTAGCCAATTAAGGCATCAGAAGTGGGAATAACTTAAAAGATTTTTTTAAGTGAACAGCTCGGTTTGATAGCAACGAATTTGCTCCATAAATTTTGTTTAAAGCTCCCCACGTTGATTCTTAAATTTAATATAAAAGGACCGCACAAAAATCGATTTCAGTATTTGTAAAAGTATTTGGCAAAGGGAGTTACTGTAACTCTTTCTTTAGGCAATGATGCCATTAATTGCTCTTCTTTGGAGTTTTGGCTTTAAAGTATTTGTACATTGATGGGAACTATTCTTCTAGCATTATTTCTTCCATTTAGAGGCCAATATTTTTCCCTAACAAGATGAAGTAACGTTTGAGGACTAACTTTTATACAGGAGAATTATTTAGATGGAAATGTTCCATTATAATATTAGTAAGTTTATGATCTCTCGATCCTTGCAGAGTATTGGGTGTTTCTGGTCAAATGATAAGTCGAATAATCTAATCTTCACCAACACAGGAATTAATTCAGAATTCATCAGAAAAATATTTAAATTACTTACAATAAGCACGACAATTTCCTTTTCTTAAACTATTTATTTCTTTATAAAATACCATTGATTGTACTCCTTTAATGAGAAATCTTAGGGAATATTCGAATTCTTGGACAGTCAAAGGACCACTCCGTTTGTCTTTGTACAGTTCAACACAAATTTGAAAATAAAACTAAGAATTCTAATTATTTTATGAAAATTATTACTTAAAGAGAGGATTTGATTTATAAAATTACTGTCCGATGAAAGAATTAAGTTTGTAGAAGTCACAGTTATAAGTTAAGTCAAATATAGTTCCTTTTCAGAGGGATTCAAGTCATTTTGGCGTGAATCATCCATAATTTCTTCCATGACAGAAGATGGCCCTGACCACCAGAATTCCAGGTGTTCGAGATCAGAAGGATTGAGCCCACGGGAAATGAGATCAGCAGGATTATCAAGAGATGAAATGTGTTTCCATTGGTAGTTAGCTGTAAGAGCTTGAATTTTCGAGACTCTGTTTGCAATAAATGTTTTTAATTGATGAGGGTATGAATTAATCTAAGCTATATATAGCTATAGTAGAGTCTGAAAATAAATATATTTTGTCAATGTTCAGTTTAAAAGAAATTCACAACTTTGTTGATTAACTGTGAAAGTAAAAGACAAGAACACCATTCTAGTTAGGAATAGAAATTGTCTTTAAAGAGGTAACTCGTGATTTGCTGGCAAGCAATTTTGTTGTTGGAGTATAATTTTCACAATAACTTCGCAGATAAACCACTGCTCTGTAAGCAGCAATTGAAGCATCACAATATCCTATTAAAATTATGCGTTCAGAATTACCTGTCAACAAATATCTATTGATGGAAATATTTTCGAATGTCTTTAAAGTGGAAACAAAAATATTCTATTCGATGCACAATATGTTAGGAAGCGAGTCATCACAATTAATTTTCTCAAGCCAAAGTTTCTGAAGGAATATTTTGGATTTTTGTTGCTCTTTCAGGTCAAGTGGTCAAAAAGTCATATAATTTAGCTATTGTAGATAAAACTTCTCTTTTGGTGTAATAATTTTTTTCTTTTACTTGAACTTTAATATTAAATGTCTGATTTTGAGTTCCACACCATTCCCAATGTTTTGGTTGTGCATTCTTCCAGTTGAGCAAATAAATGTTTTTCGGAGATTGGATATTCTATATCTAAAATTTCACTATTATTAGAATTCCATATATGTAAAGTCATACCACACGTTTTAAACATTTTAATTAATTGATTTTTGAGAATTTTAGCGTTTTCAATGTTTTCACAACCAGTAACAATATCGTCCATGTAAATATCAGATAGAGTTATTTCAGCTGCCAATGGAAAAGTATCCGATTAATCTAAGCATAATTGTTTAATTACTCGTGTGGCTAGAAATGGTGCACTTTTTGTACCATAAGTTACATAATTTAATTCATATTCCATTGGTTTTTCCCAATGCTTATTTTTCCATAATATTCTAACTAAATTTATTTGGGTTGGGTCAATTAAAATTTGTCTGAACATTTGTTTAATATTTGCCGTTAGAACAATTTCATGCTTTCTAAGCCTCAGCATGATATTAAAAACATATTCCTGAACTCTACCAGAAAGAAGGATATAATTCAGACTTCAACCACTTGTGGTAGGGGCAGAGCCATCAAAAACTACACGAAGTTTTGCAGAGTTGTTTTGGGACTTAAAAACGCCATGATGCGGTTAATAGTAATTAATAGGAAAATAACAATTATCAGGGATTCTTTGCATATGACCAAGAGATTCATACTCCTCAAGAAATTCGCTATAAAGCTTATGCATGTGAGGATCTCTATCTATTTTTTTAATAGTTTGGTTAAGCCTCTTTTGAACTAAAATTAGAGAATTACCCAGAGTAGGTAACTCCTCATCCTGGACAGGCATAAAAACGATAAATCGACTAGTACAATCACGTCTATGTTTGTTTCTAAAATGCATTTCAAAACATTCTTCCTCTTTGCTTAAAGGCTTATCCAGGATGATTTACTCTATTTCCCAAAATTTCTTTATGCATTTATCTATACTTTCTGATTCCGAAATTAAGAAACAACTACATTTATGGTCAATTGTATTAATAGATCCACTGACAATAAATCCGAAAACTGAATTAATGAGGCTTAAATTATCTGATATTAATTTCCGCGCGCGCGCGACCATCTTTTACAATTTGGTATAAAAGTTCAGCTCCTATAATCATATCTATTTTTCCGAGTTCGTCAAAAGTAGGGTCAGCTAAGAAAGAACTATTAACTTTTTAATTCTAAAATTAGGTTGGGTGGAAGGAACAAAAACAGTAATGCTAGAAACGATTAGAAAATCTAACGGGGATGTGTAAGAGGAATCCTTGTACTAATAAAAGCATTATTTATTTTCATTTATGTTTTATTAGTTTTTCACTTAAATCACTTGCGAGATTTACTTTTTCTTTTCAAGGCCAAGTTTTGGAGCAAATTGAAGGGTCATGAAATGCGACTGAGAAGCGCTGTCTAGAATTACTCTACCGCGAACATAACTGTTTAACACTGGAGACCAAATACCCACGATAGCTGTGGACAGAAAAACGAATTTATTAGTACTTTTATTTAGAGAAGAGAATGTCTGAATCGTTTGGGGTTCGTAAGGATTATTTATCACCGCATCGGGCTTAAGAGAAAGGGGCGCCAGAAAGGGGAGCTGGCTGAGTCCCTAACGCATTCGAAGATGATCCTTCTGCACTGTTTTGAATGTTTTCTGACCTACATAACAAGTAATTGTGTTTCCCTTGGCACAATCTGCATGTGTACTTTCATTTACAAAGCGCAACTTTATGACTGTTATTTAAACATTTAATGTGCAGAGTCCATGTTTTTTAACTATATTAAATCTTTTCAAGGGGTTCATTTTTAAAAAAAGTGTGCAATCATACAAACGATGTGTTTTTTTGCACAATAAACAATTATTTTTATATTTCACCATGAAACTTTTGCCTTTGTTTGGAAACGGAGTTTTCAATTTTAATGGAGGTCCCTGAACTCCGTGTAAATTTTTTAATATTTGGGCTCTATTTTGCAAAAATTCCCCAAATATTTCCCATTTCGGCAATTCAGTTGCAGATAGGCTCATGTCGGACGACTTTCGGGATTCTTTATCTAACTTTTGAATGATAATGTTTATTAAAATCTGGTAAACATCAATTAAGTTCCTAAGACCTTTAGATGATTCAATATAAAGAATTTCAAAATTTAAAATGTTCACATTATGAGAATTTATTATTAGACGTTTGTTTTCATATATTTTAATTAAAACAGTCATTAATGACTCAAACGTATTTTCCGAGGTTTCGATAGTTCTTGCTTCACCTTTAAAGCAGAACGTAAATAAAACAGTTTTTGCGTATCATTCGGCACTGAATTATTCGTAATTAGGCAATCAAATTGTTTTTAAAATCAGTCAATTTTCGTACACCATGAGGAGAGAAATTCAGGTAGGCTTACATCAGGTAATTTAACGAAACTAGATTTTAAATTGTATTTATTTACTTTAAAGAAACAGTATATCACAAATAGATACATTTTTAAAAAATATCATCGCCTTTAATACTTTGTATAATCATAAGTATAATCATACTTTTATGGATTCCAGATCTTCTTCCATTTGGTCAAAAGTCAATTCCAATTTTGGTAACTTTTTCTTCTTCTAGAATTTCATAATATCCAATTTTCAATCATTCCATATTAGAAAAGAATTCCGAAATGTTGTCTAGTTTACTTTGAATTAACAATCTTATTGCATTTGGAGCTTTGTCCTTTAAAAAGGTTTACAATTTTGTGATTTTGGCTTTAAAATTGCCACGACGACAGTTTAATAGAGTCTCTATTTTTTCCGCATCTGATACGGAAAGTGTTTCATCTGACTCAATAGCTCCGGCTCCTTCCATTTTGTTTACGAAGAAAATAATGCTTAATCCAACAACAAATTATTTTAAACTCTACGCAAGTTTTCTCCGCGCTCTGAGGGACCACAATGTTGGATTTTTAATTTAATGGACTGTACACGAAATTATTAATTAAATTTCAGTTTTATTAATGCGACTTCTAATATGAAGTATTTCGAACGAATTGAAATATTTTTACAAAGCATTAGCGTTGATACAAAACACATTGTTGCAGCAACCTTAAGCGTTGTCATTATTTGTTTACAGTTCTAAAATTTGCCAAGATGTGGCGTAAACATGCCAAAGTTTACGTGGGCATTAACACCGACATAATAAAAAATAAAATACACATTTACACTGATAAATGTAGCAGTACAGCGCCATGTATTTCATAATTAAATTATCAGTACTAAATAAAGAACAAGTTTGATAATTACCAGTAACACTATGGGTATGTCACAAAATTACATTTACAATTAAATACTTACCTTAATAATTTGTACGGTTAATAATTAAGGTAACCGACTACTTTCGGAACCGATATTTTAAATTGTTAAAGCACAAATTATTTTAAAATCGAAATTTTTGAAAAATATTTTTAAATTACATTTCATATATCATAAATAGAGTAATTATAAAGTTGTATCCATTTTCCGTAATTAGCAGCTGAGATAATAGGTGATCTATAAATAGATTCGATGGGCACTTATGGTAGTAAAAGACCAAGTAGCTTTCCTGTGGTTTTATGTTTAAAGAATTAAAAATTTAGGGGGGAAAATGAAACTTTTGTGAAATTAAAAGCAACTAATGAGATTTAAAAGAGAAAATATTATTTTACTGATCTAAACTTACTTAGTTACAAATTTATGCAGCCAATTTGTAAAATTTAAGTATGATATAATGGAAAACATTTCAGACAAAGGATTACATTACATTTTGTACTAGACGCAAGAGGTCTACCCGTTCATTTTTGAAACTGGCGTCTCTTCTTTGGTTTTGTCTTTTTCCTATAACATGGTCTTTTCTATCTAAGCGCACAGAGTCTATTACGTTTGATCTTGATGACATCATCAGAGGTCTTCCAATGCCTTTCTTAGAATTTGTTCCCCGCTTGCGGTACGCAACGGCGATATATCTTCGGATGCCTTAGAGTATCAAGTATACCTTTTTAAAAATTTCCGAAAATCGATTTTTTATTATTATTTTATTTTATAGAGCAAACCTTTCTGAGTTTTTAAAAAAGAAACCGCATGATATTCCCAATATCACGGAAGTTATTAAGAAAATAAAAGACGAAAAGGTAATTTAAATATTACTTTACATTTCGGCTCCAGGTGACAGAAGCTGTCATGTCGCTGGTGACAGCTGTGTTTCTCTTCTGTTTCTAATATTTTCATTCTAATTATTATCAAATGCTTGCATCTAAGCCTTAAATATTATTATTATTAACTCTGAACATTAACTACAACTTCTACTTACTTTATAAACTGCTGTTTTGTTTTGAAAAGTGATTTTGTGATTCTATACTCGCTCGTTTTCTGATTTTCACATAGTATCTTATTCTTAAAATAAGTTTTAGGAAAAAGTATTAATTTTTTTTAAAACTTTTGAATGATGAATTCGATTGAATCTGCCAAACGACCATCTGGTAAACGTCCCAAGAAAAGGAAGTTTACTGGTAATATGCACACGAGGTGCAAAGCTGTACACAGTATGATGAAACAACACTAAACAACAGTGGGTGATCTGGAAAAAAGATTCAGTTGCAAGATATTGATTCATCTTTTTGAACATGATGACGGTTTTGATGGCTATAGAGTGTTTGATAAAAACTATTATGTTTACAAACATTCAAAACTTCTTGCTTCTGCAGTAAAAAAATGGTGGGAGATATTGAACCTACAGAAAATGTGTTATAGTTTGTCAAGTGTTTTTCGATTGAATGCAAGAACTGTAAAGACTTATGTTCGTTTAGAAATTCAAAAAATGCTGGGTAAAAGAAAACATTCCAGAAATAAACAGACGCTTAGGTACGCAATGAGGACAATTGACAGGGTCACGCAGCAATGACAACTTTCTGTGGTGTTATGTGGACTTTCCTCCTCCAGTTGCTGAAAAACTTATAATAATATTATAAAACAAACTGCAATTGTGTAGTAAAGAAGTTGCAGAAGCTTCAATGCAAAGTGCAGCTTTGGAAGAGGTAACTTGACAAATTCTGATATAATAATTAGTGGAGATGGGAACGTGGAAAACCTGTGGCTATTCTTCTCGTGTTGGTGTGTGTGCTGTTATAGAGACAAAACAGGAAAGTGTATTGATGCGGAAGTGATGTCTTCTTTCTGTAAGGGATGTGATTCTGAAACGAAGAAAAGGGTCACCTGCTTTACAAAAAGTGGAAAAATTCTCTTCACGTTAAAGAATGTTTGAAAACCACAATGGCTCAGCTGGCATGATGATGGAGACTGTGGGAATGGTTCGTATGTTTCAGCGTTCAATAAGTCATCGTTCTGTGAGATATACATCTTACATTGGGATTTATGATTCCAAAACATTCTCATCTATTACTGCATCCAATCCATATATGAGAAGATATCACAGTTTCAAAAAATTGAATGTGTTGACATGTTCAAAACGAATGGGAACTCTCGTTTACGAAAATTAAAAACAAATGAGATCCAAACTCGGTGATGGGGAAGTCGATTGCGGAAAGGGAAGGTTGACCGACAGAATGATCGACTTAATCAATGTCATACTATGGAAATGCAATCCGACAAAATAAAACATGCTTGTCGGATATGCGAAAAAGCTGTTTGGGCTGTATATTTCCATATACGTTCATGACGAAGAACCATTGCACAGTTTTTTATCCTATAGGTCCTAATTTGGTGTAAATATCAAAATCAAGTATTAGAGGGTAGTGTGAAACTTTTAAACACAGTGTAACAAATTGCCAGCAGCAGTAATGGATGCCATAAAACCTGTATTTAATGATGTATCAGAACCTAAACTCCTACAAAATGTCTAGGGTAAAACCCAAAAATAATAATGAATCCATTAACTCACACATGGGAAATTCACTAAAAATCCTTTTAGGGTTGTGGTAGAAAGATTGTTGATATTTCTACAAATGAGGCAATTGTCATTTTAATGATGGCAATCAAGGCAGACTAAAAATTATGCACCGCTTGGTCTGACTGTTGGTAAATTTGCGCAAAAAATTTGTTACACTTGTAGATTTAAAAGAATACAGACTGCAGAGCGACATTTTTAATCTCCCGCACAAAAGAAGTGCGACAGGTTAAAAGAATGCAATTTAAAAGCTACTTGTAAAAAAAATTAACTGAAAAAAGAGGAACATCGTATGCATGTGGCGAATTTTAACATTTTAGAATCATAGTAATACACTGCAATCATATCACAAATTATTTAATATTTATAGTAAGTACTTGTTAATTAAGATATTAATTGTTTTTAAGTAATATTTATAAATTTTAACTTTATTTTTTGAAGAAATGAATCACTTTGTTGTATTTTTGATTATTTTGTAGCTTTTGATATCGTTTCAATGCTTGTACTCGCATTGGTAAAATATATATGTTTTTAGTTATAATACTTTAATAAATTGAAGTTTATTGACTATAAAACTTCACATTAGTTTTAATTTAAAATTTAGTTGTTGTTTGAGTAACCAGAATAATATATATATATATAACTGTGGTAAATTTTATGTTTGATGTCACTTCAGAACGTCATTTTTTCTCATTACGCGCATGATATTTTCAAAACCGTCTCCATGGAAAATGATAAAATTTTTACTGAGATTTTGACCATATATATGTACTTAAAATAACGAACCAGTTTGAATTTTTAATGAAAAAATTTAAAATTACAAATAAAAAATAGCAAGGAAATTTTTTAAAATTTTATAGTTAAATTTTTAAATTGTTATAGTTTAATAAAAAATTTTAAATCAGTGTTTCATGCTTCGTCATTTTAAAGATTATACAATTTCCAACACTGAGCAAAAATTTCATCAAAAATATTGGTGTAAATTTTATAAAGTTGCGCGTAATTCATATCACTTATGAAAAAGAAAACCAAAATTTCTTTTTGTAATTATCTAATTAAAAATTTATCCTAATTAAAAATGTGTTTGTTGGATATGTTTTAAGTAAAGTAATATCTATTTGTTTATTCCTCCAAAATTTACATTCCAGGAAACAATAATAAAAAATTATAGAGCTTAAAAGAGCTCTCACTATTTTAACCATTTTCGACTTTTTAAAAGGTATGCAATTCCTTAATACTTTTCTTTTCACAATTTGTTAAATTGAACAGAATATACGTATAGAGAATATACGTATTTACGATTGCCAAGTCGATAACTCTAGTACCATTTTTGCCACGGATCTTAATTGTGTGTTTTTCTAAGAGCCAGTCATGTTGGTTGACTCTACCCATATTTTTGTTATACTGGTGAATAGAAAATTTGGGATTTTTCTTTCAAGCCTTTTTGATGCCTTGAAACTTGAATTAAAGTCTGTATGTAGTCAACGTTTGTCGCTGTTGTTACACACTTGTTATCTTTCCATTTAAATATAGTTATTTCGTTCTTTTCGTGGAAACAGTAGTCATAAGAATCACGGCATTACTGGCGCTAGATGGCATATGCTCCGTACTATTAGGGCCGTCATCGTTTATGTCTATCCATTGATATTGTTCTATTTCTTCCATGGGTACACAAATTTCTACATACCTGACAGATCTTTTACCCATGGAGTAGTCATTTCATCATGATTAAAATATTCTTCGTCAATTAACTCATACACATTAGGCGGCAAAGCAATTATATCAGACTATTTCCTGATAAAACATATATTCCAACGCTTCTTCGGCAGTGTGAAACATTTTACGCCGAGACATTCTGGAAGAAATGAAACGGGGGAAAACGATATTAGTTCCCACTAACGCCCAGAGATCTATATATAAATCACCATGTTTAAACTTACATTTTAATAATAAAAACAGTAATTTTTCTAATATAAATAAGCCAGAATAATTAAAAAGGTATTGAAAATGTAAAACACATAAGAAAGTTTAACTTACTTTTTTTTCGGTTGGATACAAAATCGTAAGCTGAACTTTGAAGCTTCAAAATGGCGAACATCAGACACTAGCTGCTGGACTGCTCTGGAAAAGAATGCTTCAAATCTCGTTGAAGGGTGTGGCCACATGTGTAAGGAAACCAGCCAATGACAATACAATTAAAAAATTTCGTTTACATTGGGAGTTGTGTGGTAGGTGATCTATAACTAAACTAATCTATAACTAATTTACTTAAAAAAACCTTTTTTCAAAATGTTCTCCTTTTATAAAAAATACCTTTAAAATAATAATAATTTGCTTATATAAAGTAAAGACATCTCCAGAGAGTCTGAACTATTATTTTGTTTGAAAAATTCACATTATTTTCAGAGTTGCAACCCAATGAAATAATTATCGACGTTTTCTCCTTAAAATTTATCCCCTCTGTTGTCGTAAAACATGGATAAACCCACTTCTAAGTTTAATATTTCAAAAATTCTAGTTGAGCCTATGTACAGAGGTCTGAGCTATACACAGGCAAAATATTATTATAATAGACGCCTTTTTAACAAAAGGAGACTATATTGAAAATGAATCATTCTATGTTCATTTTTTGTCAAAATATTGCACTTAAATAGTTTTTTATTGTAATAATATTCTTAAATCAAATTTTATGTACATTTTCTAATCTATAAGTGACACTAAATATCATAAATAATATTCATTTGTACAGTTTAGCAAAACCACGGTTCTGAACGTTGTCGGATACCTTAAAATAATATTGTAGCTTTACGTAAAAGTATATTTTTATTGACTTCAATACATGAAAAGAAATAAAAGAAGAATGAGTTGGAACATGAGATGAAATTTCAGATTGAAAATGGGGTCGCAAGTATAGAAGGATTGAGAAGCACTGGAATATGTATTTTGCTACATTTCCTTTCAAATTTTTAAATTGAAACACATTGCAATAACTATGCAAGTGTACCCTTTTTTTTTCTTAGAATCAATTTGTTTTGCATACTTTTAGTAAGTTTATACTTTTTAAAATATTATTTTTTTACATGCTCGCGTGCCTCATACGTAGGTTAGAAGTGCGGGACCCCATGTTGAGAAATGCTTCTTTAGAATCATCTCATAGTGAAGTTGACGCAAGTGAAGTCTCCGAAAGCTAAAAGTAGTAACCAATCAGAAGTCATCTGCAGTACTTGGACGTGATTGAAAATTTTTTGGATATCTCGACAATAGCCGAGTTGTTGATTCTAATTGCTGTGAATTTATATTCTCTGTGTAAATATTTAGTTATGTTTATAAATACACTCATGGACAAAAAAAGTTAGCTCACCAAGAAGGAGTCGTCAAAAGGAACCGAAATTTTACTTACGTAATGAATATTTTGATATCAGTAAATCATTAGAAAATCAAAGAAGAATGATCATTTATTTCAGAGAAAAAGACAAAAGAACAGAAGATTTAATACGATGTTGAACCTCCTTCACACACTCACACACACACAGCGCGAATGAACGATGCGATACGATCAAACATTGTGAGGCACACAAACTGTGTATGATGTCTTGAGAAATATCGTTCCATATTTCTTGCAACCATGCCTGTAGTTCGTTCAATTTTGTGGAATATCCAACGCTCCATCTCAAATTTTCAAAGCTATATTCACTTGGAGACAAATCTGAGGTTTGGGCATTCCGAAAGAATGGTAGTAAATGTGCGAAGACAATCTTGTTACACGCATACCGTGTGAGGCCGAGCATTGTCCTGTTGAAAAATGGCTTCTGGGAGCCAATGCATGCGTAGCAACACATGTGGTTGCAAAATTTCATGGGCATACCACTGGGCTTACATGGTGCCACGGATCAATACTCTGGGTGACCGTGTATTGTAGGCAATGGTAACCAATACCATCACACCAGCTGTGTGATTGGTGTGTCGCTGTAAAGCAAAGGAAAAATTGACGCGTTCACCACGGGGTTTACACACAGGAACACGATTGACATCACTGCCGAGATTAAATATCGATTCGTAACTAAAGATGATCTGGGTCCATTTCGCTGCATTCCAGTTTCCTCGTGCACAGCACCACTCCAAATGGAGACGTGGATGGGGGCTTCAAGGAAACCACATGAAATGGGCACCGCAATCCCAAATGTCCTTCTTCCAGGCGCCTTCGTATGTTTCGAGAAGACACAGGGGCCCTTAGTGAAGGTGCTACCTGTGCTTGGATAGTGGCTGATTAAGCAGTTGGTTGTACGCTTGCACTTCTTACGATGTGGAAGTCTTCTCAATGATTTGTCTTTACAGAACATTATGAGCCTGGTCTTCGTGTAAATGTATTCTCTCGTATCCACTGGTCCGAACGCCTCCTTACAACACAATCAGAGTGGCTTAAGGTGTCATATACCTTTTAAAATTTCCGGAAAATCGATTTTTTTATTATTATTTTATTTTATAGAGCAAATATTTCTGTGTGTTTTAAAAGAAACCGCATGCAGATATTCCCAATAGCACGGAAGTTATTAAGAAAATAAAAAGAGCAGAAAAGGTCATTTCAATATTGTTTACATTTCGGGTCCAGGGTGACAGCTGTCATGTCGCTGGTGATAGCTGCGCGTTTCTCTGTTTCTATTATTTTCATTCTAATAATTATCAAATGCTAGAATCTAAGCCTCAAATATTACTATTATTGTTCTGAACATTAACTACAACTTCTACATACTTTATAAATTGCTGTTTTAGAACTTTGATAAGGATTCTAAAGGTGATTCTATACTCGCTCGTTTTCTGATTTTCACACCGTATCTTATTATAAAATAAGTTTCAGGAAAAATATTAATTTTTTTTTAAACCTTTGAATGATGAATTCAATTAAATCTGGCAAACGACCATCTTGTAAACGTCCTAAGAAAGGAAGTTTACTGAGAGCGTATCACACGCGAGGTGCAAAAAGATGTACACAATGTGGATGAATCACTAAACAACAGTGCATCTGGAAAAAAGATTCAGTTACGGAGAATGTTGATTCATCTTTTTTTAATTTTATGATGACGGTTTTGATGGCTATAAGAGTGTTTGATAAAACTATTATGTTTGCAAACATTCTCAAAACTCTGCTTCTTGTAAAAAATGTGGTGGAGATATTGAACTCACAGAAAAATGTGTTAGAGATTTGTCTAGTGTTTTTTGATTGAATGCAATAACAGTACAGACTTATGTTCGTTTAGAAAAAATGCTGGGTAAATGCGTTCAAAAATGCTGGGTAAAAGAAAAAAATAAACAGACGATTTGTGTACGCAATGAGAACAACTGGACAGGGTCATGCAGCAATGACAACTTTCTGTGGTGTTATGGACTTTCCTCCTCCAGTTGCTGAAAAATCCTGTATTAATATTATAAACAAATGCAATTGTGTAGTAAAGTTGCAAGAAGCTTCAATGCAGGGTGCAGCTTTGGAAGGGGTGCTTTATTGACAGATTCTTTTGATATAATAATTGGTGGAGATGGAACGTGGAAACCGGTGGCTATTCTTCTCGTGTTGGTGTGTGTGCTGTTTATAGGAACTCCTGAAACAAGGAAAATGTATTGATGCGGAAGTGATATATTTCTTTTTGTAAGGGATGTGATTCTTGGAAACGAAAATAAGGGTCACCTGCTTACAAAAAGTGGAAAATTCTTCACGTTAAAGAATGTTTGAAAAACCACATTGGCTCAGCTGGCAGGATGGAGACTGGGGGAATGGTTCGTATGTTTCAGCGTTCAATAAGTAATCGTTCTTTGAGATATACATCTTACATTGGGGATGACGATTCCAAAACATTCTCATCTATTACTGCATCCAATCCGTATGGAGAAGATATCACAGTTTCAAAAATTGAATGTGTTGGACATGTTCAAAAACGAATGGGAACTCGTTTACGAAAATTAAAACAAATGAGCACCAAAATCAGTGATGGGAAGTTGATTGGAAAGGAAGGTTGGTAAACACAGAAGGATTGACTTAATCTGGCGCTACTATGGAAATACAATACGACAAATTAAAAACATGCCTGTCGGATATGCGAAAAGCTTCATTTGAATGTTTATTTCCATATACGTTCAAGTGACGAAGAACCATTGCACAGTTTTTTGTCCTGTAGGTCGAATTCTTGAGTGTAAATATCAAAATAAAAGTATTAAGGGTAGTGTGGAAACTTTTAAACACACTAACAGAGTACCAGTAACGTAATGGATTACATAAAACTTGTATTTAATGATCTATAACAACCTAAACTCCTACAAAAATGTCTAGGGGGTAAAACCCAAAATAATAATGAATCCATTAACTCATTAATATGGAAATTATGCCCAAAAACTTTAGGTTGTGGTAGAAAGATTTTTGATATTTCTACAAATGAGGCAATTGTCATTTTTAATGATGCCAATCAAGGCAGACTAAAATTATGCAATCGCTTGGTCTGACTGTTGGTAAATTTGCGCAAAATTTGTTACACTTGTAGATAATTGTAGATATAAAAAGAATTCAGAGACTGCAGAGCGACATTTTAATCTCCGCACAAAAGAAGTGCGACAGGCTAAAAGAATGCAATTGAAAGCTACTTGTAAAAAATTAACTGAAAAAGAGGGAATATCGTATGCATGTGGCGAATTTTAACATTTTAGAATCATAGTAATACAATGCATTCATATCATAAATTAATTAATATTTATAGTAAGTACTTGTTAATTAAGATATTAATTGTTTTTTAAGTAATATTTATAAATTTTTAACTTTATTTTTAAGAAATGAATCACTTTGTTGTATTTTGATTATTTTGTAGCTTTTGATATCGTTTCGATGCTTGTACTGCATTGGTAAAATATATGTTTTTAGTTATAATAATTTTAATAAATTGAATTTTATTGACTATAAAAACTTCACATTAGTTTTAAGTTAAATTTAGTTGTTGTTTGAGTAACCAGAATAATATATATATAAAACTGTGGTAAATTTTATGTTTGATGTCAATTTTCTCAGAACGTCATTTTTTCTGATTGCGCGCATGATATTTTCAAAACCGTTCCATGGAAAATGATAAATTTTTACTGGAGATAGCTGACCCTATCTGTGCTTAAAATAACAACCAGTTTGAATTTTTAATGAAAAAGTTTTTAATTACAAATAAAAAATATCAAAACTTTTTAAAAAGATTGTATAGTTAAATTTTAAATTGTTATAGTTTACTAATAATTTTAAATTAGTGTTTCACATGCTTCGTCATTTTAAAGATAGCATAATTTCCAATACTGAACAAAAATTTCATCAAAAAATATTGGTAACTTTTTTTATAAAGCTGCGCGTAATACATTTCAGTTGCGAAAAGAAAACCAAAATTTCTTTTTGTAAGTATCTAATTAAAAATTTATCCTAATTTAAAATGTTGTTTTTTATATATATTAAGTAAGTAATATCTATTTGTTTATTCCTCCAAAATTTACATTTCAGGAAACAATAATAAAAAAAAGTATAGAGCTTTAAAGAGCTTTTGACTTTTTATAAGGTATGTGACCCCTTAATTAATGAGCTAATCGACTAGCTGTCCACCCAGCTTCCATAACGCCAATAATTCTCCCCTCTCAAACTGTTACAGTTGTTTATATTGTTTCTGGAAAACGGCTTAAATATATATTTACCTGAGATATTGCTTTGTAGGCGATTCAGCACACACTCAGACAATACATTTCTTCACATTACAGGGATATGGATTTGCAATAGATACTCCTTCCCCTATCTGATAAGTATTTTGCCGCTGACAAGTGGAAATACAAAGTTCCCTGAGTCGGTTTAAGTGATCTGATTGGGTGGTAGGGTATTGCAGGCGAATGACTTCAATGTCTGGGGGTAGTAATCCTCTGATTTTGGCGAGAAAAAAGTCCTGAGAATTTTGACAGTCAACTGGGAGCTGTAGTGTAAGCACACTGTCATTGGTTGACAGCAACAAGTGAGTAAGCTCTCTAATGGCTGACCTGAAGTTAGGGAAGTTGAAATAAGAGATTGCTGCCTGGTGGGTGCAGAGATAAGAAAACTTTTAAAAGTTAGGAATTACAAAAATAAAAGATAAAAATATGGAGTAAGAAAATTAGAATGAATACTTTGCATTTTCACCATAGGTGATTGCGAATCAATAATACTAAAGGAGATCATTAGAATCCAGGAGTATTCTCCTGGGTCTCTTAGTTTTGTCACTTAAGTGGTAATTTTGAATGTCTATTAAATTTAGATTAATAGTATAGGGGAGATTATTAAGAAATTTAATTGCAAGACTTCGAATAAAGTTTTTAAAATTTAAATTATCAAGGGCTTTATAGATGTAGGAGTTAGTGGTTTATCCACCAGCTCTAGTTATACTTCTAAAAAATGAATTTTGCGAGACTTCAAGAATTTTAATATTACACTCAGACAATCTTTATAGTTACCTGTTTTATACTCCACCTAGAATGACGTTATACTTCCTCTACCGGCTATACGTAAAGTGCAGTCACGCTGCATTTCGAATCATTTGCATATCTTGCCTAAATGTACCTTCATTCCAAGTTTGATTACGATCCCGCAATTATTTCTTGGGTCTTTAATTTTTTTGTCCTCTTTATTGTATCTATATATTTCCACTGTTATCTTGATATTTTCTACCATTATATTGGTATGTACTAGGATTTTCAATTTATTATGTTTTAGCATATGTGCTATATTAAAATATATTCTTACCTTTCGAAAACTAAGTTCAATCTTTGCTGTAATAACAATTATTTTCAATCTCATTACTTTATACATATATTTTGCAATTTATTTTCGATATATTGGACAAATAATTAGCGTCAAAGGACTTTAAGTTACAACAAATCTCTATATTTACTTTAGCTTTGACAACATTTTCTTAATACATCTTTAATATTTGTTTTAATAAAAATCAAAATGCGATTTTTTGATAATCTCAAAATAATCAAAGTAAATTGAATAATATTTCCTACATATTATTTGAAGCGACTAGTTGATACGTAATAGTAAATTAAATACAAGGCTTAATTTAGTTTTAACCCATTTTATCTCACTGTCCTATTTAGAGGAAAGCTGGAAAATATCATGGGGATATCATTATTTGTATGTTACGAATATTTTGACTATTGGAACATGTGGGGAAATGAGATAAATTCTTCCAGCGTGAGTTATAAGGCGGTCTCAACTTATATTACAGATCTGATGCTTTACAGGAATTGATTTCACTTTTAATTTGAAATTTGCGACAGAATTTGCGTCTAATCAATTGGTATTCACAAAGTTGTCCTTTTTGAGATATCTAGCTTCTTTCGACAATCTATCTGCGCTTTCATGGTTTGCAATGTCAAAATGTTCACATAACTATTGGAGGAAGCAGACGCTATTAAAATCCTGCTGTCTACTCAGGCGAGAACAAATATCTTCAGTAATGCTTAAACCTCCATGTAGAATTGCATGGATGTCTGCCCGTGTGTCCCAGAAAAGAATGAGACATCTATCCTGTTCTAGAATAGAGAGTCTCATATAGATCAAGCGCCTCAATTATCGCCAGAGGTTCACAAGTGAAGGAAACGGCAATGGCACAAACTACTCGTTGGTAGTTTGCATCACTTGGAGTGGTCATAAATACTTACGAAGATCCATTTGGAATTGTATTGAACAGTCAGAGAGATGTAAGCAGTGGCGCTAGAATCAGATTTGTCTTGGCTTGACATATTCGAAGGACAACTGGGTTGTGTCAACAACCCTCAATCCCATGTCTAGAACTGAGATGTGGAATTGTGCTGTCGAGTTGGATGGTTAATTTAACAAATAGCTTAGAATCAGCTTAAAGTAAAAACCTTTAAACATTTATGCAATAAAAGAAGTAAAATGCTTGCGATTGTGAAATTTATTGTTTATTGTTAAAATATTAAAATCGCATTTTTAGATTACACGAGAGCTACTAGAAATGAACCAATTTGTAATTGCAACTACAATTTTTGAAAATATCACTTACGTTTTTGAAACATAATTTTATCATTTTTATACTAACTTCATACTTCTTTATTTGCACTGACTTTTACGAAATTGACCCCACGCCACATTTTTACGTATTTGATTAGAAAAATGAATGTAATAATTTATTAGTTTAAAGCTGTCGAAATATTGAAAGAATTTATTAGTTTAAGGCTGTCGAAATATTGAAACTAAATAAATATTTTATTTTTTTATGTAATTTTTTAAAATTAATGTAATAATTTGAAACCCTGAATTAATTGTAAGTTTAATTTTCACTTCAAAGGCTAATTTTCAATCGAATATTTTAAGTAATGTGTGTGATATGCATTTAAAAGAAATTAATATTTGAGTTCAATAAAATACATTGAAAACACAAAAGAAAATCTGGTTCAAAAAGAATTGCACCAGGAGTGTCCAACCCAAATGAACTTGCGGGCAGCATATAAAAATATGTACATTTATATCAGTTTTGGAAACAAAAAACATTTATTGGAGGGAAAAATTTAATCAGAATGAATTATTATTATTGTTTTCATTATTTTTCATGTATGCACAGACATAGATAATGTTATAATATTTATACAATACAATAATGTGTGTAATGATCAAATAATGTTTAAAATGTTTAAGTTGCCATATATTTTTATGAAAATTACGGTGTTTCTTTTGAATTGATCTATCGTTATTCATTGTTGAAATTGGATTGTGCTGTCATTCTCAAACGATTAAGTATACAATGTCTTTTATCTTAACCGTCCCGAATAATTTTTTTTTAAACTTTAAAAATTATCTCTGACTGCCTCTTGCTTTTTGGGCATTCCAAACAGAAAAGGAGGAGGAGAAACAAAAGTCACACTCACAGAGAATCATTTACTATCCATAGTAAGGAATATGCATAATGCACAATTTAAAATTTATTAAAAAAGTAATTAATTATAGTAAAATCAAACGTATCTGTTTCATAAAATATAAATCTATTTTAATCTAAAGGACATTTATACTATCAAAATGGATTTATTTAAAACAAGAACTGTTAACTGGAAAATACATTGCATATATATATATAAATTTTCCCTTAAATACATTTCAAAATGAAAAAAAAAATCTTTAAAAACCTGATATTTAAAACTTTTTAAAAAAGAGTCGGTGGTCTGCAACTTACGTGCTGGCGGGCCACGTGTTGGACACTTCTGAATTACACAAAAGAATAGCAACCACTTATTATTGTAAAATTGTGCAAATAAATTATTTAAGGTTGTTAAGCTATTGATTGGTAGAGTATACGGTTGGCTCTAAAATACATCTAGGTTGAGGCATTAACCGATTCCCCGATTTAACGTATTTATCTCCATGGTTAAAAATCATCAATAGAAGTTACTTAAGAATACTTGTGTATGCTTTTTACAATTGGATTTTTTTATTTATAACACGTACGATTTCTTTGAACATTTGAAAAAGTCGCACTTATAGCTCTTTTTAGAGCTGAGTCGACTACTTCTCCGAAGAATTATCCTACGTTGACGACCATGGCTTTATCCTCAGACCAGAATACGGAAATGGAATATCAAAATATATCTCTCCCCTCATCTGGAAGGAACACACCGGAACCACCGACTGGACCAACTTCTTGCGCAGGGCTTGAAGTTACAAAGGCTGATATCCGACGTTTTACGCTTATTGTCCAAGGATATGATAACATGATTGCCTCCCTCAAACACTCTAATGCCCAGGATGAACATGACCCAACCTTTGTGGAGATGATCAAGCAAAGAGCCCACTATGAGAATCGTCTGGAAAAAGCGGTGAGTGAATTTGGCAATTTACCATACTGTGATACCCCTGGCTGCCCTATCCATGAAACACCAACTGCTTCCCCAGTTAAAACTCTACCAACTAAAAGGAAGGACGAGGATGGCTTCACCTCTCCTCCTCCAAGTAAAACCTGTAAAAATAATGTCTCTTACCAGGAAAATTTTAAACTAAACTTAGCTAATCGTTTTAAAAATCTAAAATCCCAGGATACTGAAGCAGCAGGAACCTCTCGCACTATCAATGCTAAAAACACAACACTTCAACCTAAAGCTAACCCCGCATCCAAAAATCTCCCCCACCAGTCTTCCTTGTAATTACTGAGAACCACAGGTCACAAATGAAAAAACTTGATGATATATACCCCCACTTGCGCAGTAAACTCACAGGTGAATACGTTAAGTTGTACACAGATACCGATTCACAACGCAGAGAACTCATTCAAAAATTAGACGAACTAAAATATCAATACTTCGCAATAAAACCAAAAGCTGAAAGACCAATAAAAGTGGTCATTAAAGGCCTCCCCCGTGACTCTAAAACGGAAGATCTACACTATGACCTGACTCAATTAGGCTACACTGTTGACAAAGTATCACAGCTCATAGGCCGCAAAACCAAACAACCACTTCCAATCTTTCTCGTTTCACTACCAAGGAATATACATAATGCAAAATATTCGAACTCACCAAGGTCAGTTACATGAATGTCACTGTGGACGGTTACGACGGCAAAGGGTACCCAATGCTATTCTTGTAACCGCTTCCATCACACGGCTGAAAACTGCCATATTACCCCCAGGTGCCTTAAATGCGGTGAAGCACACCAAACGAGAGAGTGCCAAATCCAAAGAGTCGAAAACAGATACTGTATAAATTGCGAAACTTACGGACATATGGCCAATTATTCTGGCTGCCCTAAATTCCCTAAACCACGTAAAGGCTCAAACACCAACACAAACACCTATACCAACACAGTTAACAGTATCATTAGGCCAGGAATCTCATTCGCACAAGCAACTAGCACCTCTAACTCACAAAAAACACAACAGATGGCACCACGTGACAAGAGAAATCCTGCTGCTTCAGTAACAAACCAGGCCAATCAATCCAACATAATCACCCCACCAATAATTAATAACAATAATAATGGCACTTTTGATCTTAACTTTATTACCCAGACCTTACAGCAAACTATACTTGCTCTAACAATGCTCACTCAGCAGATCAGCAATATACCGAATCTCCCCCACCCCTCAACCTAAAAAATCAAAGAAATCACTTAAGAAAAAAGAATTAAGCGCCCTTTTTGAGGCTTTAATTGAAGACTATGATGATTAGTCGCTCATTGATTGGCCTGAGTTTGTGTTCATGGAACGCAAACGGCTTACTCGGTTGTCGAATTTAAACTTTTTGTAGAGAAGTACGCCCCTGACTTAATATTAGTTCAGGAAACAAAATTGAGACCTACACATAACATTAGAATCGCCAACTACACATGCTATAGGAATGATCGTATTGCGGAAGGGCATGCTCACGGCGGAACTCTTATTTTAATTAAAATTCCATTAACTACTTTAATATCCCAACACCCCAACTTCAGTACTCTGAAGCTACTATAGTGACTATAAATCCTCCTAACATTAATCCACTCACTGTTATTAGTATCTATATTCCTCCTAGATCTGATAATAGATTATTTACTCTTGATCTTGAAAATCTACTCCAGACTAACAGTAATTGTGTGATCTTTGGCGATTTTAACGCCACACACAATGCATGGAACTGCTCCCACAACTCCACTCGTGGCAATCAACTTAAAGATTTCACTGACATCCTCGACATAGAAATAGCCTTTCCTAATACCCCGACTAGATTCGGGCATAATTCCTCCAACACACTTGATGTTGCCCTAATAAACAACTTCCCTTACCAGTATACAATTATCTCTATTCCTGAACTTTCATCTGATCACAACCCTGTGATTCTTAATTTCTCATTTAATTCAAATATTCATAAAGACAATACTAGAGCAGTTACCACCTGTTGGTCAAATTTTTCTAAATACGTAAATAATAATATTAATATCATGGACTTTTTTAACATTAATAATCCGGAAATTCTAGAAAGTAAAATCAACCTTTTCACCGAAGCTGTCCGCTCCGCCCACGACCACGCCTCTCAGCCAATCACAAACAAGAATCACACATATACTCCGCACCACATCAAAAATCTTATCAGACTCAAAAATAAAGCTAGAAAAACATTCCAAAATACACTAAATCCAGCACACAAAACAGAGTACAACAGATTGAAAAAAAGAGTCAAAAAGGAACTCAAAAAATACTCGGATCAAACATGGAACACTAAATTAGAAGCGATGAATGCTCAAGATAATACACTTTGGCAGTATCAAAAATTTTTTCGCAAAAAACGTTCTGACATACCTACTCTAAATAACACGGCTGTTACTGACGAACAAAAAGCAAATTTACTAGCAGAAACCTTTCAAAATAACTTCACAGAAAACACAAGACCTGATAATTTCACCACTAATATTGACACAGTTGTCTCTAACACGCTGGATAATTTCTTCGCTAACCCGCCGTCCACTCCTATCTCTCCCACTGACCTGGAGGAAATTACTAACTATGTCAGTAAACTTAAAAATAATAAATCACCAGGCTATGACATGATCTCCAATAAAATGATTAAAAATCTCCCACTCAAAGCTTTCCTTATTCTTACATATCTTATTAACAAAATTCTCAAACTTAGACATTTTCCTAAAAATTGGAAAAATGCCATTATTTTTCCTATTAAAAAACCAGGCAAAAATAATCATAATCCATCTAGCTTTAGACCCATTTGCCTCCTATCCTCGCTCAGTAAAATTACCGAGCATATCATTCTCAACAGAATTAACACTTTCATTTCTGATACTAATTTTATTAACCCAAATCAATATGGTTTTACAAGGAGCCTCTCTACTTACCACCCACTACTCAGACTGACTGAAAAAATTACTTCTGGATTCCAGAGGGGCAGGTCCACTGGAGCTGTCTTCCTGGACATCCAGAAGGCATTTGATCGAGTCTGGATTAGTGGACTAATCTATAAACTTATTATTTATAACTTCCCACCTTCTATCATTCATATGATTAACTCCTACCTCACTAATAGATCTTATCAAGTACGCATTAAGGATACTCTATCTAACATTTACAAAGTCAATATTGGAGCTCCCCAGGGTTCTCTCCTTGGACCAATTATCTTCAATATCTACATCAATGACATACCAACTCACCCACACACTAGTCTAAATATTTTCGCAGACGATACTGCCATAGCGGCTACATATAAAAATCACAACAGCATCACAAAGGCACTTAACAATTACTTAACATTGCTCGAATCATACTTTAATAATTGGAAAATTAAACTCAACATTGATAAAACGGTTGCAGTATTATTCACAAGGAAGAGAAAATCTGCAACCCCACCAACACTATATTCCACACCACTACAATGGTCTCAAAACACAATTTACTTAGGCTTGTTACTCGACAATAAACTCACATGGAAACAACACTGCTCACATGCGCGAAATAAATTCCGGAACGCATTAAGATTAATATACCCCCTAATTTGCCGGAATTCTAACATGACAGTAGAAAACAAGGTACTTCTCTACACAGCCGTTTTGCGGCCCATCATGAGTTACGGTTGTCCTGTGTGGGGATATGCTGCAAATAATAATATTAAAATGCTTGAAATATCGCAAAATAAAACTATTCGCATGATTGTTCGTGCGAATATGTATATGAGAAACTCTGATATCTATAAAGCACTTAAACTCCCAACCTTTAAAAATTTTATTAAGAAAATAGCTACCAAATTTTTTGATTCTCTTCCACTCACTAATAATTATCACATCCTCAATTTAGAAAACTATACTCCTCATGACAATACTAAGAGACCAAGGAGAATTCTTCTTGACTCTTATAACCCACCTTAACATCAAATTCTTTCATTTGCCTTTTGGCAAATGAACTGCTAAATTTCATTTATTTAACTTAATTATTTAGTTTGTATATAGCTCCCACACAGGCAACTTCCCCATGCTGTATTCCTCTCATAAACTTCAGGGCAGCCAATCCAATGCCAATTCACTCACCCCCCTTAGCCAATCAAAAGCCAGGCTCTGAGCCACTCAAGGATGAACTTTTTCCACTTCTCACCACCATTCTGCTCACAACTCCAGGCACCAGTTAACCACGCCTTCTTTCCTCGCTCTTTCAACCATTCACATTGTTCCCTCTCAGCAAGGACGCTACTACCACAGGCACCATTAATATGCTATGATATGGGATAAGGGCTCGCTCTGCGAGCCATACGCCCAGTGACAACAGCGACCGAAGCTATTGATTAGCGTAAAGTTTCACTACTAATCCTCATGAGATGTCTCCTTGCTGAGACGTTTTAATTTATTAAAGAAGTTTCCGCGATATATGTGTTTTTCTATTAAGTTTGTGATGCTTTCTAAGGGAAACATATTTTTTTCTCAAATGATTAATATAACATCTGGAAGTATGTTGTGTACGAGGAAAATATGTTATTCCGTTTGACAGTTGGTCAATGGAATTCAATCTTATTCCTTTAGAACAGTGTTTTTCAAACGTTCGATGTGTGTGACCCAGTATTCAATCATCGTGCCTTCCCCATCTAATAATGATTTATTAAAATCAATGATAATATACTTTGACGCTCTAAAGCTAATATGACTTTAAACATAAGCAGTATAAGTTATCAGGATAATTATTATATTTTACGCTTGTTATTAAAAAAAAGAAATATTTTAAGTAATACGATATGTCACCGTTTCTAAAACTGCGGAGTGCACCCCATAGGGAGAGGTAAAAGCCCGACAAGGGAGGCGCCGGTTATAGCAAAGTCCAGAACAAAAGTTATTTAAAAAATTACTAGTCTACTGTAAGGAAGCAACAAAAAAAACCCGACATAATAAAAAATAAAATACACACTTACACTGATGTAATACTCTTATAAATATAGCACAGTACTGCGCATTTATTTCATAATTAATTTGGCAGTACTAAATTAAGAACAAATATGATAATTTACCAGTCACAATTTACATTCATAATTAAATACTTATCCTAATAATTTGACACGGTTAATAGTTAAGGTATCCGACTACATTCGGAACCGGAATTTTAAAAAAAAGAGTATAAATGGATAATTTTTGCGATATTTAGTGTCACTTAGATTAGTATATATGTATAAAATTGTTTTAAGGACAGTTTGACAAAAACATTTATTTAAATACAATATTTTGGCAAAAAAATTACTTAGAATAACCATTTTTCAAAATGTTCTCTTTTTATAAAAAATGCTTCTAAAATCATACTAAAATTTCTCCCCTCTGTTGTCGTAAAACATGGATAAGACCACTTCTAAGTAAAATATTTCAAAAATTCTAGTTGAGCCTCTGTACAGAGGTCTGAGCTATATAAGGGCAAAATATTATTTTGATAGAAGCATTGTTTAAAAAAGGAGAATATTTTGAAAATGAATCATTCTATGTTCATTTTTTGTCAAAATATTGTACTTAAATAATTTTTTATTGTAATAATATTCTTTAAACAATTTTATATACATTTTCTGATCTAAGTGACACTAAATATGATAAATATTATCCATTTACACGCTTTTGCAAAATCACGGTTCCGAACGTAATCGGATACCTTAAAATAATATTGTAGCTTTACGTCAAAGTGTATTTTTATTGACTTCAATACATGAAACGAAATAAAAAAAGATTGAGTTGAAACATGAAATTACAGATGTAAAATGAGGTGGCAAATATAGAAGGATTGAGAAGCTCTGGAATATTTATTTTGCTTCATTTCGTTTCATATTTTTAAATTCAAACACATTGCAATAACTATGCAAGTGTATCATTTTTTTTTTGTTAGAATCCATTTGTTTTGCAAACTTTTAGTAAGTTTATATTTTTTAAAATATCATTTTATTTTCTACATGCTCGTGCCTCATACGTAGGGTTAGAATTACGTGCCCCATTTTGAGAAATGGTTGTATAGGACCATCTTATAGACAAGTTGACGCAAGTGAAGTCTTCGGAAGCTAAAAGTCGTAACCAATCATAAGTCACCGGTAGTGCTTGCATATGATTCAAAGTTTTTGAATCCCTCAACAATAACCGAGTTGTTGATTCTAATTGCTGTGAATTTATATCCTGTGTGTGTAAATATTTAGTTATGTTTATAAATGCACTAATGGACAAAAAAAATTAGCTCACCAAGAAGGAGTAGTCAAAATGAAACGAAATTTTACATACATAAAGACAATTTTAATATAAATAAATTATTAGAAAATCAAAGAAAATGGATAATTTATTTCAGAGAAAAAGGCAAAAGAAAAAAAAGATTTAATACCATGTTGAACCCCCTCTAGTGCGAATGCACAATGCGATATAATCGGGCATTAAGGCAAACAAGTTCTGTATGATGTCTTGAGACATTTCGTTCCATATTTGCTGTAACCTTGCCTCTATTTCTTTAATATTCGAGGGATCCCCTATTCGCAATCCCAAATGATCACATTTATATTTGATTGGAGACAAATCTGGGGATCAGGCAGGACAGGGAATTGTAGAAGGGACAATAGGGATATAGGAATTGTAGGGATATGTAATAAATTCTTCCCGCGTGAGTTATGTGTACTTTTGAGCTTCGTTGTAGAGAGTGCTTTGTTTAAGATGAATGCAAAAATCTTGCGATTTGTAACCAAATTCATAAAGCAAAAATTTGCTATATTCTTTCAGTATATATTAGCCATCACTATATGCATATTATTAAAAATTACACACCATTGAGAACAGTAGTTTTTCAGAAAAGGTACAGCGAACATTTGAGAAAGATAAATTGATTTTTAAGTATACACAGTGAGGCTTCTAATCGAAGTGGAAATAAAGAATTTAAAGGCTCAATTTACAAAAAAAGATACATGTTTTGCTTTATATCAGACGTTCAAGTTTTAAGCAAAAATGAAGTACTTTGCTTACGTTTTTGGCCATTTAAAAGGGTGTGGCCCAGTTTCAACAATTATTTAAAATTAGGTTTTAACGGCTTCTAAATACCCTAGAGGTTGAAGTAAGGTATTTTTAGAAAGTTAAAATCTGTACAATTTGAAAAAGTAAAAATCTCAAATTGTCAAAAAAAATAAGATTTTAACTCTTTAACTCAAAACACCCTAAACATATTTTTCTCTTAGCTGTCAGCTCCTGAGAAGGTAAAATGACCAGGTTTCTCGTTAATTGAAAGGGCTCTTTGCCCATTTTATTTTCTCCTGATGTTTTAGCAATGTTTGAGTTCATTTGACTTTTTTGAGTTATTTTATTGTTAAAAAAATGTCACATCAATAGTTTTCCTTGGTACAAAAAATCATTGATTTAAATTCCTCTAGCCCTGCTATGCGATGACTTTTTAGTTGAGTCTGAAACCAATTGAATGGACTAACTACAGGAAAGCCATCAGCAAAATGACGACCAACACAAATAGTATGTCTGCTTCGTTGTGTTGCTCTTACTGAACTTAAAAGAAAGTGAATCATTAATTTTTCTAAAAAACACAGATTTACGATGAAACAAAGACAGAAGTTTATTTTACGTTTGGAATCTTCTCTGGTTTCATCATTAGAAACCTCACAAGACAAAAGAAAAAAAATTTGCTAGTTACAAGAAATTTCTCCCAGATCTGAATACATTTATTAGTAGAATTATACAATTACAAGTGGTTGTACTTCTATTTTCTATTTTATATATCCAGTTTTATTTCAGTCATCATTTTGTTTCGAAATATAAATTTCATTTCAGTCTCTAAAGAAATGATAATTTTCAAAGCAAATTTAACTTAT
The DNA here is from genome assembly GCA_019973955.1 of Trichonephila inaurata madagascariensis. Taxonomy (NCBI): domain Eukaryota; kingdom Metazoa; phylum Arthropoda; class Arachnida; order Araneae; family Nephilidae; genus Trichonephila; species Trichonephila inaurata. The sequence goes on from BMAV01016833.1 coordinate 146,021, forward strand.
TATTACTAGATAAACATTTCATTGAACTCAATGCTCGAAGTGAACACAGCAATTTATAGAGTACGCAAAAGGTTTACTTATTATGTTAATCTGAAAAATTTATAGATTTTTAGTAACTTCAGTCAGTTTCAAATTTAATTTTTAAGCAGATAAGTAAAGATGACACCACACCCATTTTCTAAGCCTCCTTGGAATTAAAAACTGTTCGATGAAGCAATTGGAGTTATTAATAAACGTTATGAAAAGGAACGCGGACAACTTTGCAACTGTAGCGTAGCTGTTAGAGGCGATCGTATACGCTATTAAAAATACTTTCCTCTTAGCTGCTGTCAACTGCTGAGCAGGATAATTGACAAGTTTTCTGATTTATTCGGATGGCTTTGACCATTATCTTTCCTCCTTATATTTTGGAAATGTTTGGTTCTATTTGATTTTTTGCGTTCTTTTGATTGCTACAAAAAAACTGAAAAAACACTTTTGTTATCTCAATTGGTTTCTCTAATTACAAATACATATGTATAGATCGAAATTGCTTTGGCATTGCTGAGCGACGATTTTTTTTTAAATCAGGAATCCACTGAATCATTGACTGCAGGAAAATCGTTAAAGAAAAAAAAAAACGAATTTAAATAGTTTACTTCCTGCAAAACGTTAGAATTTCCGATCCCGTAAGAAAGATGTCCATCAACTACTTTAAAGTAGAAAAGTATAACAATTTTTTTTTAATTTCACTGATTTCATCATTAGAATCCTGAAGAGACGGAAAAAGCATGTGCTTGAATTTCAGGACTTTCTCACAAATCTCAGTAAATTTAGTTGTAAAATTTCACTATTGCAAGTGGTTGTGCTTGTATTTTCTCTCGCGTGTATCTATTCTTCTAATATTCAGCCATTATTGTTTTTCAAAATACAGCAGTGCTTCTCAAACTTTCAATACTCTCGACCCAATATTCAGTCATCATTTCATCGCGCCCCCCTTCATACAATAACATTGCATTAAAAAAATTCAATAATACTATACTTTTATACTAAAGCTACAGTACGACTTTAACCTCTTATGTGCCACCGACGTATATTAACGTCTCGCTCAGCCAAAGCTTTAATCTTCTGGACGTATATATACGTCTTTCCGAATTACGATCTTTTCTGTGCACTGCTATCCATAAAATTATTCCTAAGGCTTTGAATGCAATAAAGGGACCTTGACAGTCTTTGCAAAGGATTTACTTATTTCAGAGGATTTTGCTTATTTATTCCTTTTCTCCCCTAAAAAACATCAAAATACTCGCGTCTACGTGGAAAACCGTGGCATTGGAGACCAAACCGCGTAACTTTTAATCGGCAGTTAAGGAATCAATTATACACCGTTCAAATCCCCATGATAAGTGTTAATACAAGCCTATGGGGTCACTGGTAATTATCAAACTTTTTCTTAATTTAGTATTGTTAAATTAAAATAAAATACATTGTACAGTACATATACCTTTATAAGTGTATTATATCGGTGTAAATATGTATTTTATATTTTATTATGTCAGAAAGTATTTTGTTTGCTTATTTTCATTACAAAAATAATTTTTTAAATAATCTTTAATTTTCAACTTTTCAATATGTTCGCGCCCCTTGTAGAGTTATCACGCCCCTCAAGGGGGGCGCGCCCCACAGTTTGAGAAACGCTGAAATACAGATATTATTTAAGTTTAGAACGACTTTAAATTTTGGTAAGTATTTAAGGATTAATTCTGCTTTAGAAAGAACTGCAATATTTTCTCTGATTCTGAACAATTTTTTAAGGGAAAAATATTTATATGGAAATAACTGTCTGAAGCAAGTAAAATACTTAAATATAAATGCAAATAAATGTAAATATTTTACACAAATAACTGAATAGGAAAGTGTTTTCAAAAGATGCAAGTAACATTTTAAACAATACACAAAGAGTCAATAGGGCGAAGTACAGCAACCAGCAATACAAAAGGCCAAATGAGGTTTGTCGACATTTGTCATATGGTGGCCACAGCATCGTTTACTTATTTGCATACATTAGTTCGGCATAATCCATGAATGGATAAAAAGTGCACTTAAACCCCGTACACAAATAGGACAAATAAATATTTCGCATTTTATGATAAATTTAAAAGTGATGAAACACGATGAATTGCACAAAAACGAACAGTGCGCACAGTGTGACTTCTGTACGCATAATTAGGTCTGCATAAACGGTCATTCAGTTTATAGAAGTAATTTAAACCGTTACTTATCAAGTTCCATCTCACAAATTATGAAAATAATATACAGTTTACAACAGTTACAAATCTTGTATTACGTTTTCTAACTACCCAAAAGAGCGTAAGAAAGGGATTGAGTTTAAAAAGTCTACTAAAAAGAAAAAAAAAAATACCAAATACACTCAACTTCCTATGATTAAATTCCATACAAGGCAGAGAATATTTGACAATTGGTTAATTGAATCTATTTGTATAATTTCATATTTAAAAGAGTGGTTTCAATTTATTTTATGTAATTTTGGATATACAGATTTGCATAGCTTTTTTTCCATAACTTTGAACTATTTTACAGTTTCAAAATACGAAATTCAAAGGAATGGGTAGAAATAATTCAAAAATACCTGAAAAAAAAAGGAAGCAAAATTTTACATGCTTTAAGAGTACCAGAAAATGTGTAGCGAATTAAAAAAGTGCTATGCTTAAGAGGACTTGGTACCCTTTGAGATCTACTTTCTTTCTTTATATATTTAAAAATTATATTTTAACGTTTTATATAGTGTTTCGATTCCACAAAATGATACGAGATGAAATTTTTCACTCTTATTATTCACATAATTTAAAAAATTTAAATGTTTTGAAGAAAATTTGGAAAATTTTAAATTCCTACTCATTCTGTAATTATCAATTTTTTAACATGATTTTTTTTGTAATATACTTATAGATGTTTAATCAACTTTAGGGATCCATTTTACATACATCTAGTTTACATGGTGATTTCGCATACATTTGTAAAATCAAACGGTACAAAAAAATTTCCTGCATATTGTATTTTTAACATATACCGAAGGTAGTTTAGTTCTTTTAAAGGAAACTATCCCTCGCTTCGCATGATCTTTTGAGGGGTGATTTTAACTTTAATTTCAGTTTGGCAAAATCTGAGCCGCGCTAATAGGTTTTTGAATGATGAATTCAAGCTCGAAATGAACACAAACCAAAATGTTTCGACAACTAACAGTGGTACTGTTTTTGATGCGGTTTTTCAACGGTTTTTAAATTCTTTGAAATCACAAGTATATGTGTTATATTTAAGTTATCATAAGTCTATTTATTGTCTCAACTCTTCCCCAAATTGATCAAGAATAATTATTTTTGATAAAAAAAATTGCATTACTCCTTGTGTTAATTAAATAAAATTTTCATTAAAGATATAATTATTCGATAGAAAACTATTTCCAATCATACCCAATTCTTTTTTTCAGGATATAAGCTCCTATTGCGTATTTACTAAGATAACGTGCTATATGTTACACATCATATACGACTAATGTAAGGCTCGTTTCCTTTTTATTCAAATTTTTTTCAGGTCTTGTTTAAAAAATTCCAAAGTTACGGCAAGTACTCTCAGCATGTAACGCATCCAAAAATGACATGCAAAAAGCTTTTCTAGATGTAGAATCACACCTAGATAATTCTTAATTTTTTTTAATATTTTTTTTCTAAATTTATTTTCTTCTTTTTAGTATTTGTAACAAGCCAAGCTAACAACACCAGCAATATTTGGCTTTCAAGATAGGGAGTTGAAGATCGAGTCATCGATCCAGTCTCCTGTGAAGTTTCACTTACTTCAACTTTCAAAATAGATCCCTAATTTTATCGTTAGCTTTATTTGTAACACAAAAGAGAAAAATGGAAATGAGTGGTAAATTATCATGAAAGGATAAGCATTTTAAATGCTTTAATGTATCAGAAAACACAAACTAGGAAAAATCACTTTAAGTTCATAGTTCTGTGTAAATATATAACTATAATAAGCTCAAATATACTTAAATACCTCTTAAAGGCTTCGGCTGTATATTTTCTTCTTAAATAATTAGATTTTAATTTTATTTCGTTATACTTTTTTTTATATATAGATTTTAAGAGGTTATAAATTTCACAAGAAAATTAAAGGATAAAGTCGAGTAAAAATATTTTTCAGTCATGACTAAAATTGTAGTTCGTTTCTTCACATAATATTGAAAAATGATACATGTATGAAATACATATGATGAACTAACATTTTGAAACTATAAATAAAAAATGTTTTAGTTAAAAATTTTATAAGCACACATTTCCCTAAGAAAGAAAAATTACATTATCGTAATGCCACAGAAATATCCTGCTTTGTATATAGAATATTACTGTTTAATAGCCATTATTTCTCTTTTTAAAATATCAAAATATTTTTAACGGAAATATGTATTTTTTTTATGTAAAAAGCATAACTTATATACCGAATTGCCTAACTTATATGTTAAAATAATTCAATAGAAGGCACTTCTAACTTCCATGTTTTCTACGAGCAAAAGTGATATATCAATTGAAAGATGATACAAAAATACAAAGAATATCACTAAATAAAATTCAAAAATCTATATTTTGTCATTATTAAAATGTATTTAGTCTTTTTAAATTAAATTTTCTTTAAAACTTGAAGGACAATTGCCTAAAACCAACTCTTGACTGAATGAACGGGCACCAAAATGATCTCAACTAACATGACCATGTTTCGATTAATGAAATATAGGTTTTAAAAGATAATGTAAATTTTACCATTCATTCAAAACATTTTAAAATAAATGATAAAAGGTTATCCTTCACCCCTTCTTAAGGGAGCTTTAGCAGAGTCATCTTGGTCACCTGTCTATAGAAGGTTTGTAGTACGTGCAATATACAGAGGCTGAAAATGCTGGGCGTAGTGCACAATTTGGGAGAGTGAAGACAAAAATAACGTAAACCTGTCATTTTTCTCGTTGAAATTTTTTAGCACAGTCATCACGTTTTCTTCTAGATTGCTTCAAATTCCAATTTACCTTCGTCATGCGTATAGTGCTGTCAGAATATTAAATAATTTTCACTTTAGAATAAGCAACTGGTGTATTGACGACAGATTCTAAAAAAGAGAATTCCGTTTATGCACTCGAGACGACTTCTGATTGTTTTTTCAGGATTAAGCTTATTTCTAGAAATTAGGTTTCACGAGACTTCACTTGTATCAGTCTTACTATACGTTGACTCTAAAGGATTTGGAATACCATAGAAATGATCATTCGCATTATATACATTACGCTTACACCTCACACTTGTAGAAGCTAATAATCCTAGAGGAGACAACTAAGGAAAAAACAGCTGATAAGTCTATCTTAATAAACACATTAATCTCATCTACGGAGACCTCTCAAGATAACTCAAGACCTTTAGATAATTTAATTAAGAAAAAAAGAATAAAAACTCAATTTATTTATACAATTTTATAATTACATGTGGTTGTTCTTTTATAAAATGATTCCTTTTGGAAACAATCTTTATTTGAGTTTTTGTTTTTGTAATAGTATCAGATTTTTAAACTCTTTCAATCCATAGAACTTCTCTAAATATTTGATTAAAAATTTTTATTTTAAATATAAATAAAGAATATCACTGAATTCAGTATTTAAAATGAACTAATCAATGGCAGGAAATACCTAAGAAATATTAATTAATTTAGCTTGGAGAATCTGATAGCTTACAATTCACAAAATTTTTATTGATGTTTCTAATGAAATTAGTAAAGTTGTGACATCATGTCACTTTTCCTAAAGTCAATGCAAATAAAAAAGTTACTCTCAATCTAAATCATTTTTGGATGAGAAAAATTCCAACATATAAGAGTGGTTTGTCAAAGATGATTATAGAATCTTACGAATGTGGCAACTTTAATTTAGCAAAGGTTGAAAGTTTAGTTTTAATGTACAACATCTAACAATGAAGTTCGGTTAATGAAGTCAGAACAACAGATCTGTTAACACTGGCGAAACAAAACGCTGCACATGCATATTGGAAGGTGTTGATCATTTGGCTCACCGTTGTTCAGTTGAGCGTCGTTTGTGCAACTTCCAAACTTGAAATACAAAGTGCTTTTTCAGTGCGTTGATTCTTGACTGAGAACAAGATAATTAATGATTTAAATATCAGAATAAAGGTTAGTCATAAGCTTTACTAGACACCGAAAGAAGTTTAGGCGATGATGGTACGTGTTCTTGAAAATAAAGCACTTTCCATACAGTGTGTGTACGAGTGGTTCGCCTGTTTTCGAGATGTCCGAGAAGATCGGCGACGTCCATCAGTAAGGAAACCCTTTAGAAAGTAAGGAAATTAATCATGAAAGATAGTCGAATAACTGTGGGCATGATAGACGTACGCAGTATTTAGGGATGATAAAATAATTTAGTATTGCGTATGGTACGACTCCAATAGGCGCAACAAGGTTCTTAGTTTTTTGTTTATGACAATGCTCACCCTCACACAGCCAATATCCTCAAACAGTTACTCCAAAAAAATGGGCAGATGCAAATTTAACATCCGCCATACTCGCTAGATCTCAATCCTTCCATTTAAAACGAATCAAACTTGCTTTGAAAGGAAAGAGATTTGACGATATTTCTGACTCCTAATCAAACGCAGCGAGGCTTTTGAACTCCATCTCTAAAGAAGACTTCTTACAAACTTTCAGAACATGCATTTCAGATCTCAGTAGTAAGTACATAGTTATGGGAGGTGGCTATTTTGAAGGACAATAAGCTAAATTTCATTAATATTTTATTTACGTCAATGTTACAAGACTACTAACCGACCTTTATAGTCAGAGGCTGTATATCATAGGCCATAAGAAAGTGGAAATTGTAGTTCTTACGGTTATAAAAGACAAAGTTAAATGTAAATCTAAGGTACCTGCAAATAAGGAAGTTAATGCTCCAAAAATCCATAGCAAACTTGGATTATATGATAGTGAGGACGAAATATAATCCTGAATCCCAAAAGGTGCATAAAAAAAAAGAATATAACCACATATTAGATCCAACCGTCATCAATATTGCGTTGTATCAAAGATTAGAGATACACGTAGTTAAACTTGCCGATATCAAACTGAACTGAATTTAGTTAACTTAATCTTAAGTATCGCACTAAGACAACGAAAATACATCTCTTATACCGAATTTTATGTTTGGTATATAATTCCACGGTTTGCCTCCAGTTTAAAAATATATAACAATATTCAAAATATGCTACATAATTTACTGGGAGGAGATGATTGGTGAAGTCTGGATTTTCTGAATAACACGTGTCATGCACGATCGTATATTAGCATGTTCTTAAAATAAACACTGTAATATTCCCTGGTAAACATGTTGTATATAAGACAGGTAGAACCCATATCATATACCAATGTGCCACTTAATTGTCAAATACAGTTTTAAATGTACAGACTCAAAGTACTGAATTGACCTGATATTACGTTTCGTTCTGAGACAGCATTCATTCATATCCCTCTAAAAGGATTTTTAGTATACGAACACGGAATTAAAAGCTCGACGTCAGAAATCCAACGACAAATATTTCCTCTGGAAACGATCCAAGTTGCGGTCCCCAGTTCAAAGCACAAAGAAGGAACAATGGTTTTCCACACGCATTTAATCAAGTCCACTTTATGGCCGATGTAAGCTATAACAACGACGAGCCTTAACGTGACCTCCTCCAATGTAGTTGCCAGTGTCTCATGCACTGTTGATTGCAGTTAGCTACAGAACAAGGATAGCAAATGATTAAGATCTGAAGAGCATGGTAGGCATACAATACGTCCACTTAGTTTACGTTTCTTCATGTCACAGGGATATGGATCTATAAAAGATCCTCCATCTCCTATCTTAAATTGTATTTTTCCGCTAACAAGGGGGAGTCCTGAATTGTAAAACAATGTTCATTGAGTTTGTAGACACAAAGATCTTATTGGATGTTAGGGTAAGCAAGTGGATGACGTCAGGCTATGAAAGGTGTTCTTGATGGCTTCAGCGGGAGAGATCTTGAGGATTTTGGCGGAAAGTACTAGTTGTTGGAGTAGAGGCAACATCATTGGTTGGTTGCAATAAGTGAGAAAGCTTTCGATTGCCTGCCCTGAAATTGGGTTTTATTAGGATGAAGGTAGAAAAGAAACGCTTGCCTAGTGGGTGCAGCGATAAGAAATTAAGTGATACAAAGAGTTTAGGAATTAAAAATTAAAAGGGAAATTTACTTAGTTTGCATTCATCATCGGTGAATGCAAAGGATCAATATTTAGGAGGGTTGTATGAGTCTAGGAGTAATTTCCTAGGTCTCTTAGTGGAATCGTTATGTTATAATTTTGAATATCAAAAAAATTTAAATTATTAGTATTGGGAAGGAAATTAAAAAATAAAATTGCGAGAGTTTGGATGAAGTTTTTAAAAGGTTAATATCAAGGGCCTTATAAATGTAAGAGTTTCTGGTATATCTACCAGCTCTTGTAATATTTCTGAAATAAGGAGAGACTTCTAGCGTTTTAATATTGGTATTAGCTACGTAACACCACACGGGAAAAGCATAAATTAAGATGGGGCGCAAAACAGAAGTGTAAGAAGTGCCTTATTGATGAGAGCTCGTTTCAGAATTCCGGTAAATTAAGGGTAAATTAATCTAAGCGCGATCCGAAATTTGTTTCTTACGTATAAAATATGTTGTTTCCAAGTGAGTGCTTTATCTAAAGCGATACCTAAGTATTTTATATACTCTGAGACCGTTGTAGTAATGTGAAATATAGAGTGGGAGGCGTGCATGGTTTCTTCACCTGGTAAAAATCACAACAACCGTTTTTCAACATTGATTTTTATTTTCTATGAATTAAAGATTTTTCCGGAGAGAAGGTGTTTCTTTAGAGCAAGTATGGATGTGTTGTGATTTTTGTAACATGCCGTTATACACAGGTGTCATCGGCATAGAGATCAATCATTGTTGTGGGTGTGTGGGCATGTCATTTATGTGAAGGTTGAATAATAATGGGCTGAGAACACCATGTTCACAACCAATATTTTTGTTGTGTGTATCCAACACTTAACTCTGACTTGATAGTACCTGTTTACGAGGTAGGAATGTATAATATGAATTAGAGAAGGAGGGAAGTGATAGTGAATTAATTTATAAATGAAAGAACTGACCCAGACACGGTCAAAAGCCTTCTGAATATCAATAAAACAGTTCCAGTGGATCTGCCTCTCTGAAATCCAGCGGTAATTTTGTCCGTGAGTCTGAGCAGGGGGTGACAGGTAGAAAGGTGTTTAGTAAAGCCATATTTGTTTGGGTTAATTAGATTAGTATCAGAAATATAGGAGTTAATTCTATTGAGAATAATATGCTCAACAATTTTACTTAGTGTAGGTAATAAAGAATTTGGTCTATAAATTTGAGGATGATGAATATTTTTACCAGGCTTTTTAAAGAAAAGATAATGGTAGTTTTCCAAATTGTTGGGGAAATACCTGAGAAAGAGAATTTTATTAATGATATTGGTTAGAATGATGATGATTTTAGTAGTGAAATTTTTTATCATTTTATGAGTAATATTGTCTATTCCTGGGGACTTATTAATTTTTAATTTGCTTATGTAAGCAGTGATTTCATCTGGTTGGGAGGGGTAATGGGAGTGGATGGAGGGGGGAAGGAAGAAGAAATTTTCCAGAGCATTCGTGACGTCAGAGTCAATTGAGGTGTTAAATTTGCTTGGTATGTTGTTTTCTGTGAAATTGTCTTTGGTAGTTTTTGCTATGAGGTTTGCTTTCTGGTCGACAGAAATAGTGACGCCAGAATCAGTGTTTAAAGCGAGAATATCTGTGCGTTTTCTTTTAAAAATTTTGTTCATGTTCCATACACTTTTATCCTGTGTACTGAGAGCTTCTAGTTAAGCTTTACATGTGACTTTTGACTTTTCTTTGAGCTCTAGTTTAATATTTGCTTGAAGTCTGTTGGTTTCAGTTTTCTGAATAGGATTTAGCGTGGATTGAAAGAATTTTATAGCGCTGTTTTACGAGAAATTAGATCTCTGATATGATTTGGGATGCAAGTGTGTCGGGTATTTGTAATTAGTTGTGAGGAGGTGCAGTGGGTAAAGCATATGGCTTCAGTAAAGTTGGTGATTTTATTTTCTAGGATAATTGGGTTATTAATATTAGTATAGTTTTCGAGATGTACATTTTTATTATGGTGTTGCATAAATAAGGGCCAACAAGGGGTAATTGCTCCAGAATTTTCTTCATGAATGGGTTTGAATAGGAAAAATTTATAAGAACACATCAGAGGATCAGAGGATAACTGAGCTAGAAAAGGCTATCGTGAAAGGGAAGTTAAAGTTACCAATTAGAGCTATATCCAGGGTGTTTTGAGAATTATACCTTTAACTGGTAGTAGTATCAGGATAAATGATTTCGAGATCCATAAGGTCTGCAAAATCTTTAAGCTGAGTTTCTCTAGTCGAATTATTTGAGGAATTCCACGTATTGTGTGTTGCGTTAAAATCGCCAAAAATCAAAATGAGTGTTGACCTGAAGGATAGCCTCGAGGTCTAAGGTAAAGACATAATTATTGGAGTAGGGGGGAATGTAAACCGAAGTTATTGTAATTGAGTCTATGTTAGGAGGGTTGAGCGTAACAAGAGTCGCTTCAACATGATAAAACTGGGGCGTAGGTGTATTGAAGTGAGGAATAGATTTTTTAATGAGAATTATGATGCCACCGTAAGCCTGCCCTTCTGTGATTCTATCATTTCTGTAACATTTATAATTATTGATCTTTATGTTGTGCTTAGGCCTGAGTTGTGTTTCCTGGACTAGAATAACATCGGGACTGTACTTGTCTACAAGTAATTTAAATTCGTGAATTTTATTTAAAATACCGTTTGCATTCCATGAACACAAACTAAGCCCAATTATTATTCGACTATTCATGATCATTATGTAGAATAGCATCTACTAAGGCGTATAGCTCGCGCTTTTTAGTGTTTTTTTTAACAGAATTAGCTAAGGGGGGGGGTTATTAATAAAATTCATGTTATTAATTTGGACGGTTAAAGCTGTGAAAGCACTCATTATTCCTTGTAAGGATTGGGTAATAAGATTAGCTTTAGGATTTTGGTTTTGATTAAAATTTACAGTAGTTTGAGGGAGAAGGACAGTTTATTGATTGGCCTGAGATTGCAAGGTAACGGCAGAAATGCCACTTCTTCGTGTCGCAAGTTGTTGATTATTTTTAGAGTTAGAACTAGTGGCGTTTTGATTTTTAGTACAATTAGCAAAAGAAACATTACGTCGAACCAGACTATTAATGACGTTAGTGCAACTGTGTAGCTGTTAGTGTTAGTGACGTTGCTGATCCTTTTTTAGGTTTAGGGAAAAGTGGGCATTTGGCATAGTTTGCCATGTGTCCAACAACCTTACAGTTTATGCAATACATTTGTTTAACACGTTTTATTGCACATTCGCGAGTTCGGTGATATTCACCGCATTTAAGACACCTAGATTTTAAATGGCAGTTTTCTGCCGTATGATTGAATTTGTTGCATGAGAAGCATTGGGTTTCCCCTTTGCTCTCATAGTCTTCAACGCGGACAGCTAAGAATAATAATTTATTTAAATTTAAAATTTAAAATTGAGGATATTGCGGAGTAAAGAAATTAAGAATACCGACAGGGGCTAATTTTGTAATATGAACGATTAATTGGGATTCCTTATCTACGGTGAAGCCGAGTTCTATTAAGTCATTTTTGATTTTATCAGTTTAGTGTCGTGGGGTAGTTATTTAATGACTACATTTATTCGAGGTTTTTCCTTCGGTGTGATGACGTAAATCTTTCATTTTAAGTCTTTTAAGAGGTAAATTAGTTGTCTGTGTAATTCGTCAGTGTTAGTGTAAAATTTCAAGTACTCACCAGTGAGTTTACCTCGTGTTGAAGGGAGTTTGTCCGTGACTATTTTCATTTGCTGTTTGTATATGTCAGTTACTTTAAACAGAATTGGTGGTGGAACATAGTTGGATTAGTTGCATTTAGAGTGTTTTGATTAGGTGTGGAAGCATTTTTAAGGTGTATTCATTAGGTAGAGGTGCATTTACGGTATTTTGGATAGTTGTACTATCCGAGTCAGAGAGTAGTGAGGTTTTCTGACGTATCCTGAGATGAAACATTAAATCTACTTGCAAAATCAATTTGAAAGTTTGGTTGAATGTAATTAAATTTACAAATTTTGCTAGAAGGAGGCATAGTAAGACCATCAGATATTTCTTTACGTTTAGTAAGGAGAGTTTTTTCGGTTTCCATATTTAACCTTTAGAATTCGGCAATATCTGAGGCAAAATTTCTCTTCCCTTCGGCGCTTTCGGATCTGAGAGGGAAATTTCTTTCCCCTACTGGAAGACACTGCTTGACCATTTTCGCCACATGTGGTATTGTTAAAAGTTTCACACTTTACAAAGGGAAGAGGGAGGGTTGCCGAATTTTAGTCAGGGATCTTTCAGGAGTAAAAAAATTGCAATATTTGGCGCATTATTATATCAAAAATAGTTTTTTTTCTAAATTCATGGTACCCATTTTGAATGGAACGGCTTGCAAACTTTCAAATGCAATTTTTGTTGTTTTTTCCTGTCTTTTTTAAGTAAATTCTGAAATTAAAATAGATATTTCCTAGAGTTTGATGTATAGCATTTCAGAAGTACTATGAGAGTAGAATTTATATGAACTGTTCAACAGTAATCATCACACATATAAATAAAATGATTATATTTATTACTTTTATTTCTTTCAATGGCAATGTTTTCAGGATTTTCTGATTGCTTAAAATGATTTACTATGAAACAAGGTTTTTTTGTATTCATTGCTTTAGTATGAGAAAATTATTATAGAAAATTTTAAAAAAGGGGGCCTTATATAATAATAATTTGTATTATAAAATGATTTTAAAACTTTTAAAACTTTTTTGTTTTCAATTTTGTAAAATATTTTCATGTTCCAAAAAAAAAGGTAAATAATCATTTAGCGTTAAATACTAAGATATCATTAGAGTTGTGTATTACGTAAATTCTTTTAAAAAGTTGACAATCATATCATATTACTAAAGTATGTGCTCCACAAAAACGTTAAAATATTATATAAATTCGCAAAATATTTAATTTACAGCTTCTATAATCAAAGCTTCATGACAACACCCTCTGAGAATACGATTGTTCACTTATAAACTGGCAATAATATCCATGTTTGCAATTATATATATATATATATATATATTGTAAAATAGGTAGTCATGTAGTAGCATTGTGTAGAACCAACTAAAGATTAGTTAAGATTATGTGTACATCTTCTAACTTCAGTATAATTATATATTGCAGCTTCTATATTCAACTACAATAATGAAAATCATGTTATAAAAATATCCACCCCACGTTTTCTAAATCATTTGGCAAAATTTCCAACCAAAAGAAAATTTTTAAGAAAATGAGTAAAACATTATTATACTAAACATTTTATTTCACTCTAAAATAAAACAGCTTACATATTTAAGTACAGTAATTAAACCATGTAATAAAAAAATAACTTAACAAATTTTTAAAATTGTTCGACGAAATATGTAAACTTTAATAACAATATATAGGACATTTTTCTAAACATTTTACTTTTCTAATTAACGCCCTTAAGTGCACGAAAAAAATTCTACTCCAAATATTTTGTAATCAATTAGATTTGAGTTTTTAGTAACATCGCAATTCTAAAGCAGTATAAAGGATACTGTGGATTGACCTCAGAAATCTGATCCTCTCACCGAACTTCCAAACCACACCAACATAAGGACTTCGAAATTCGACAAATTTAACAATCAGTTTTATGAAAAAAATGTTGTTTGTTTTAATTTTGTTTTAAATTATTGTTTTGTTTGTTGTTTCTAAGAGAAACTTATATCTTAAACTATAAAGATTTGGAAGTAATGTTTTTGAAATATCTGTTTGTGAAAGTGATTTCTACTTTTTGAAATTTTTGGATCTTAAAAGAGCCTTTTTTTATTTTTATAAAAAATGTGTGTATCAGTTTTAATATGTTAAATTCTGGTCTTTTGTTTTTTATTGGTTTATATGTTAGAGGTTTTTAAATAAATTGTGTGATAATCTTCAAAGCAGTTCTGGTCAATACAAAAAGCCACATTGCATGCCTTATAGATAATAGTGGTTCTTTTTCGCACAATAAGCGCACCTTCTTCTTTTCTTCTCGTCAAATGGCCAATGAGAAAATGTATTATCATTTGTCTTAACTTTTTTTGTTGTTGAAGGCTCTGCATTTTTATGATTTATTTTTCCTATTAGAGATGTAATTAAATTCATTCTAAATTCTTTTAAACTAAATTTTGACGAAGTTTGGCATGATTTAAATATTAGAAAAGCATTCAGAACAGCAATATCGATGAGACTAAAGAATAATTTTTTTGTCCATTTTCTAGTTCGTCTGGCAAAATAATAGGTGGATGTCATGCGGTCTCCTAAATCAACATATACCATATGCCTGTTGTAATCTGCTACAATTTTTGGCTTATAAGTTGTTAATTTGTCGTTTTCGCATACTGAAACGTCACCTTTAATTTTCTTTCTCACTTTTTCACTCTTCAATGATAAATTCCTTTCGGGGGCTGTGCATATTGGTCAGCATATATACCTGTCTCTTATCTTTCCAACACAATGCTGTCATTCCATCACAAAATTTCACGGCAAGATCACCTTGTCTCATTTTACAAGGAGCCAAATCCGTTGGAAAACGTTTTCTGTTAGATCGCACAGTCCCACAGGAGTTAATACTTTTTTCTTCTAATAGGTCTCGAAAAAGTTTTGGCGAGGAAAAGAAATTATCCATAAAGACTTTATGTCCTTTACCTTTTATACTATCTGCAATTGTATATACAACATTATAGGAAACTGATGTTGAAAGGTTTTCTTTTTTATCTTTACCCAGATATACTCTCATATCAAAAGTATAGCCAGTGGCATCTGCAATTTTATACATTTTCAAACCCCACTGCTTCTGTTTTTTGGAATGTTTTGTTTGAAGAACACTCTTCCTTTAAATTTAATTTTAACTTCATCCAAAGATAAATATTCTGTGGGATCATACATTTCTTTAAATATTGTGTTACAAGCAAAAATTTTTCGTATTTTCCACAATTTGTCGTAAGTTGGAGAATCTCTACTTTCTTTTAAACTATTATCGGAAAAGTGTAAAAATTTTGAAATCATTAGGAAACGATCGCGGGGCATTACTTCTCTGAAAAATGGAGTTTATATTATATTATTAGCTGTCCAATAATCCTGTATATTATCTTTTTCGATGTGTCCATCAATAAAATTAAACCGAGAAATTTTAAAATTTCCTTTTTATCGGTTGGTTTCCATGAAGGTGCTAGCTTTCGTTTATCAGATGTTTCTCCATGAAGATTAATTACAGTAAATGCATACCTATTAGTTTCTTCAACCAGAACTGCTAAAATTTCATCTGTGAACATCAATTTTAAAAATCATTTTCACTTTTGAAATTGCTAGCATCAACTTTCAATCCAACTTTACTAGAAAATGGTAATACATTTATACTTCAGAGTCTTCTACATCTTTCCATGTGAATAAGCTTTCATCTTTCTGTTTAAAATTAGCTGATACGTCTAAATCAACCTCATTATTTTTGAAAATAGTATTTTCGAATTTATCTTCATTCTCCGAAACACTATCGTCAAAATTTTCTTCCTCTAAATCTTTTATCAAATTCTCAATCTCGATTTGTGTGAGAAATTTTCGAGGCATTCTAAAAAATAGAAGAAACAGCAAGAGAAAAAGAAAAATATGTTGCTCAGAAAACGTAAAGTCATCGAATGAAGTATTTTTTTTTAACGAAGTCGAAACTTGTTCCTAAACGTGCCAATGATTAAACGGAAGTCGTAAAGATGATTAGCGAAAAAATAACCCACCATTATGGACAGTAGAAACGAAGTCAAAAAGGTGGAAACATACTAATATGTGTGTATATGAGATCGGAAAGAGGTGTCTAGAAATCTATGGACCACTCAATACCAAGCGAATGAAGCTGACAAAATTTAGGTACGACTATGTACCATGCCGATTGACTCTAAAGGTTAAATTGCATACATACCTCCATAGAGTATCTGAGAGATCGTAAAATTGGAGGTGATAGGTGAGAACTAAATATGGTGAAGTCCCGTCAAGACTAAAATGTGAGAGAGCTGAACACAGATCATATCAGCTTGCATAATGCGTAGGACTCGTAAGGTTCATTCGAAGAGCTCCTCATAAATTAACGGTCGTAAATCCAGAAATGCATTTCAGCGCACCTAGAATGCAAACTTGATTGATCTGCTAACAAACATGTTGAGTCCTTGGCCCAGTCACCTTGGCAAATTTAGATTTCAGTCGAAACAGATCATTGGTCAGCGCTGGGTGGCTCAAGACTATTAGGCGATCCGTGGTTTGTCCATGTCCAAAGATCAGTTCCTCAAAACAGATCAGTAGTCGAAAAGAGAAATAAATCCAGAAATCATTTGGCCACGAAATGCAACACCGTATGGACGAAAGCAAATAACTGTAATGCGAATATGATTGCCGGGTGGATAGCAAGTGATTAGAATGTCCAGCGCATCACACCTCAGTTCACCGTGGTGCGACCTCAAAGCACTATTTAAGGCTTGGAGATTTCGACGATTGTGTTTGTCTTGAGGTTGTTTCAAAAAACGATCAGTTTTGTCTCGTACAAAACAGCGATCAGCTTTTATCAAGTATCCGAGTTAGACAGAGGAAAGATAGTGGCCTACCGAGATTGTGGATTATCTTTCAGGGAAATCGGTAGACGTATTGGACGAAACCAAATAACTGTAATGCGAATATGTGACCGTTGGATGCAGGAGGGTAAGATGACCGACGTGGTCCATCGCATCTACCTCAGTTCACCACTTCACGTGAGGACAGGCAAATTGTGCGCAGAGCAGTGACGGATCGCTCTGTCACATCACGAACCATAGCACAGCACATTGATTCTGTACCGCATCATTCAGTGTCGCGCGTACCATTCGAAGCCGTTTACAGCAGAGTAGTCAGTCCGCAAGACGTCCATTCTTTGATCTACCCTTGACGCAGAGCCACAGTCGTCTCCGCCGCCAGTGCAGCGATGAAAGAAGGATGTGGGTGGCAGAATGGAATGAAATTGTTTTACTGACGAGTCACGCATCTGTCTGCAACACCACGATGGTCGGTTTCGAGTCTGAAGACACTGTGCGGAGAGGATGCTGAACAGATGTCTTATGCACAATCATACTGGTCCTGCAATGGGAATTATGGTAAGGGTTGGATATCACACTCACACTCCTCTAGTACGCATTGAAGGTACTTTAAGATTAGTCGTTACCCCCTTACCGAAAAAGTTAAATTGAGCCATTTTAGAAACATGTTTCTCAGAAACTGTTAAATATAAAAACTTCAAATTTTCTCTGTATATTAATTACGCCTTTTTATTTTTACTCTGGTTAAAATGTTTCAAATATATTGTTTACAATTTTCAAAAAAATTCATCGTAAAAGTATCGGTTTGAAATTTTTGAAAATTGTTATTTTTTTACGATAACTGCTTTTCAGCAAAATATTTTGGGAAAATTTCCAAAAAAGTAGCTGTATTATACCGTAAAATCCGGCGTAAACGCGCACCGGTGTATAACGCGCACCATGCTTTCAAGCTGCTTTTTTTAATTTTCAGATATGTTCGCCGAGCTATAATGCGCACCCCGCTTTTTAAGAAATCTGAGATTTTGTATACAACGTTCTTAATTTTGAAGTCATTTATTCGAGAAATAATGCCAGACTTTTGAAATAGTAGCATATTTCTAGAACTAGATCTCTTTTAGTTCATAAGGTATATCAATTCTATTTAATAAACAGTATTTATAGATATGTGTAAAAGTAAAAATTTGCTTATGCTCAATTCTATTTTGTTATTTTTAAAGTTGTCGTTTTATACCCGGCGTATAACGCGCACCCTTATATTTCGATCACATTTTTTGCGTTCAAAGTGCGCGTTATACGCCGGATTTTACGGTATATAGTTATATATTATTTATGTGCAGTAAAAATTGCATAAACATGCATTGAGTGTTTTCTGTGAAAAGGGTACACGAGGTTTGAAAACAATCATTTTGAGAAAAGTGCATTTTTAGTGTAAAAGACACTTAATCACAAAAATAATAAATTACAACATGTATTTGCCGTATTGTATTAAACATTTGTATCTTCGTAATATTTAAAGCATAAAATAGGAAACAAAAATGTCTTAAATGTTCAGAAAATACATATATAGTATTTTTCAGTTTTTGTTCAACGAGATTTTTTTTAGCATTTTGCATCAATTTTCACAAATTATGTTACAATCTGTGAAAATTTTTACCTTCGATGCATTACAAATATCAATTTGACCTTATAACATCATAAATATAAAGTAAACATGTATCAATATGTAAAACTACTGATCTGGAAGTATGTGATTTTACTACATTATTATGGATTTGTATGTTCACATGCAAACACAATTTCTTAAAATTTCAAAATTCAAAATTTTCTCTAAACTGTACAAGAGATTTCTAAATAAGTCAAAAATAAAACTGTTTTTATGTTTTTAAACATGAAATGTGTGTATTTGTTATGCATGTAACAAGCTTCTCGCAAAGACAAAAATCATCACACATCTTGGAGTTATAATTAGTTACCATTTATTGTAATACCTTTAAATATTAAAGCTTAAAATTGGTCTGAAGAATAAATAAACATTAATATTTGCAATGAATTTGAATATTTAAAATATATTGCTTAGGTTTCTCAAAAACATGTAACATAAAAATATCACTATGAATTTTTTAAAAAAATTGACAATTTTGTCACGATATATGGATTTTAGTCAAATATTTTGGGAAAATCGCAAAAACACTCACATGAATATATATAGTTACATATCAGTAACCTGAGGAATAAAATTTCATATGCTAACATATATTATTATTTGAGAAAATCATGCATTCAGTTTTAAAAACATCATTTTTGAGAAAATTGAATGTTTACTATAAAGTGTGACTTAATCAGAAAAATAATGAATGACAGCATGTATTTGTCCCATTTTATTTAACATTAGCATCTTTGCAATTTATTTTGCATAAAATAGTAAACAAAATGTCTTAAATTTCCCAGAATAGCATTTTTTAGTTTTTTTAACGAGATAATTTCTAGTATTACATTAATTTTCTCAATTCTGGTATCAATTTTTGAAGAATTAGTAGCTTTCATGCTTTACAGATATCAAATTTGAACATAAGGCTTCATAAATATAATGTGAAAATGTATCAATATGGTTTTGGTATGAATTTTAAATGGTATATAAAAATACCTTATTATACAACATTCCGCCAGTTTTCGTTTGGTTTTCGTAACGTTATCATTAAAGTTTGTTGTTGAAGACAGTTTCTAATTTTTAAACTTCAAAAACTACTCTATACTAGACAAATAATTTCTAAGACTTTCAAAATAAAACTGTTTTTATGTATTTAAACATGAAATTTATGTATTTTTATGTATGTGACAAGCTTCTCGCATAGACAACACAGACATCACATTTGATGTGTCATCTCATACCTTTTTCTCAGAAACTATTAAACATAAATACTCAAATTTTGTTTGTACATCAATTAGACATTTATATTAATACTGAAGTGAAATTTTTTTAAGTATATTAATTAGTTTTTTTTCAAAGACAACTGTTAGTTCACCGAGCATTAATATTATGAATTTATTGAAAATAGTTATTTTTTGTTATATCTGCTTTCTATTCGGATATTTTAAGAATATTACAAAACTGTCACTTCAGTATACACGATTTCATTTAAAAAACATAAAATGCATGCAAACAGTACATTTACACATTTTTAAAAATATAAATTTTAAAAAACAGAAGCTTTTATTAAAAAAATATTACCTCATCAAAAAAAAAATGTATCTTATAATATTTTATGCGCAGTAATGAAGGATAAAATTAATGGTTCTCCTTCAATTTCTATTCAATTAATGGATGGTGTGAAATGTCTTTTACTATTGTTTACATGAAAATTAGGTGTTTTACATACACAATACTTTAACAACTTTTGCCTGTTCAGTATCTATATAGGTTGCAATAAGTGCAACCTCATTTCCGCCTTAATCTCATTTTTAAGCTATTGAAATAATTTTATAATTATCATTTTTTCAAAAAGCACGTTTTGTACAGAAAAAACAAAGAAGTTATTAAATATTTAGAAGAATAAAAATATCGAAAGTAGAAATTTCTAATTACACTACAAAAAAAATTTGGTGCAGGGTACCAAATTTCAAATTAAAAGTAAATATTTTTATCACTTTTACAAATTTTTCTCCAAAAGTACGAAAACAAAATAACAGTTAAAATTGCAGCTAAGTTTCATTTAATATACAGTTAATTGTGTATGCTTAAATGATATTTTGTGGAGGCTTTGCAAGTTCTCAGATTTCAAAAGTCAATATTTACACTTAATCTGTCAAAGTAGGCATGGCCGGGGCAGCTGATTATTTTTAAAAGTCATTTTAAAATACTTCTAATTCATATAATGGCTTGTATGTTATATCATTGGAAAGGTAATGATTTGAGATTTAAAAAATATGAAAAACTCGAAATATATTCTCAAAATTTCTTACCCTACTGACTGCCTTAAACAGCCAGCGCTACATTTCCGAGGTGTTGAAGCCAAGTGTCCTCCCTTACCTTCAGGGCTTGGTCACAGCCATATTTCAACAGGATAATGCGTGACCACACGTGGCACGCATTGCCCAAAGGTTCTTCGTCAATTACCAGATTGAATTACATCCCTGGCCGCCTCTCTCTCCGGATCTTTCACCGATAGAAAACATGTGGTGCATGATTGCTCAACGATTGACCCAGTTTACACCCCTAGCTGCCACACCAGACCAACTTTGGCAACTTGTGGAAGCTGCGTGGGCTGCTGTGCACCAAGAACACATCCAAAGTCTCTTTGAATCAATGCCAGGGCGTGTGGCATCGGTGACCTCCAACAATGGCGGCTTCTCTGGCTACTGATTTTGGCAGGAACTACACTTCACAGAAGTCTATAAATTTAATCATTTGATACTTGGTCAACATGTTATCTACAAAATAAATTTTTTAGTGCTATCTCTTGTCTTTCTTGGTGTTGCATTTACGGAGGCTAGCAGTGTATAGATATTGAAATAAAGAACGAATGGGTGTCGCCCTATTCTTTCAGCTCTTAAAGGAGCTATAGAGTCCACCAGCTATTGCTCTCAAATGATCGATGTGAAATGCAAAAAACGTAGAAGTCAAACAACACGACCAGTACGGCTATCAAACTCTCGATTCTAGTAATCAAGATGTTGCTTAGCTGCACCAACAGAAGGTATTACAGAAAACTTCACTTTTCTTCACGTCATCATTGCGGGATATGGATCTACAGTAGATCCCCATCCCCAGTACATAAGTATTTTGGGCGATGACAAGTGGAAACCTGGAGTGGAAAAACAAAGTTCACCGTTGCAGGGGTATCAGCGAACACGCCTGAGTCTGGCGGTAGTATATTCTGATTCTAGTGGAAAAAGTCCGAGAATGGACTGTCAATCAGGTTGTGTAAACACTGTCTTTACTTATAGTAAAATAAGTGAGAAAGCTCTCTAAATGGCTGCCCAAAAGTTTGGGAAATTGTAACAAGAGATTGCTTGCCTGGTGGGTGCAGCGATGAGGAAAAATTTTAAAAGTCAAGAAATACAAGAATTCAAAGATAAAATATGGAGTAAAAATTTTAGAATGAATAGTTTGCATTTTCAACACAGATGATTGCGAAGCTAATACTATTAAGGGATATAGAACTATGGTGTATTCTCCTGGGCCCTGAAGTTTTGGTTTGCCCAAGTGGTACTCTTTTGAATGTCTATTAAATTTAGATTATTGGTTGGGGAGATTATTAAAAAATTCTAATTGCAAGAGTTTGAATAAAAGTTTTTAAAAGGTCATCAAGGGCTTTATAGATGTAGGAGTTTCTGGTGTATCTACCAGCTCTAGTTATATTTCTAAAAAAAATGAATTTTGCGAGACTCAAGATTTTTAATATTAGTATATGCTGCGTAACCCCACACAGAGCAAACGTAACTTAAAATGGGACGCAAAACAGCAGAGTAGAGGAGTACCTTGTTGTTGTTGAGAGTCATATCAGAGTTCCGGTTAATTAGTAGGTAAATTAATCAAAGCGCGATCCGGAAATTATTTCTTGCAAGTAGAATGTGGTGTTTCCAGGTAATTGGAACTACATACAACAAATAATTTATTTAAACTATTTTACAATTATAAGTGATTACTATTTTTTACCTTCATCCTTTTTCAGAACCAGTCTTTCTTTTAAAAGTTTTTTTAAACTTAATTTGAAACGAATAATTCCGCTTAAATGAAAGGCGAAATTATATGTTAGTTATATTGGTAATATTTATATTCTGTTCTGCATATTCATATGTAAAGAAGAGCTTTTTAAATGATGATAAAACATAATGAAACTGTAAATATCGAAATTTTATTAACGTGTATTATCTAATTAAAATGCAGTATTTCGAGTAAACCATTGTCCTGCTTTTGAAAAGTAATTTATATTGGTAGATTGGTTGTACGTCACAGCTTCAAATCATATCACTTGGGTGCTATTTATTTTCGCATGCACGACAAATTTTGCGACTCCAGCAATGGTCGAACACGCACTTTTAGGATTATGAAACATGCATGTTATCTCTAAATGATCCAACACATACTGAAAAAGATTACTTTAATAAACTATCGTTCTCACTCACAAAGAACTTTTTAATTTATCGAAGAAGATAAAACCGAAGAAATGCATTTAGAGCTAAACCTCAAATAATTTATTTGAACTACTTTTGCAATTATAAGTGGTTTCTTCTTTATTATGTGATCCCTTATTGAGCAAAGTCTTTCTTTTTAAAAATTTCATCAAAGTTTTAATTAAACGTATTAATTTTAAATGCTAAGAATTACTTTAAGTATATTCAATTGAAAATTTATTTAAATGTAAATTATAAATTTCAACGGATTCACTATGTGAAATTAATACATTCTTTTAAAGAATCGCGCGATGGAAAATATTAATTTACTAAGTTTGATTATTTTGTAATGTTTGTTTAATATAGTTTTATATTTTGAATCTATTTCCAATCAACTATGTAAATTTCAGGCTCCCTTGTCGATTTTCCTAAATTCAATGACTGTGACTTTTGAAAATAATTGAAATATGGTCTAAGACCTGTTCTAAATATCTTCTCTAAACTGATACTGTATGTTTTTTTTTCTAAAAAAATGGAGTCTTTGCAGGTTAAACATTAATCAGCCCTGCTACACGATCAAAATCGGTGGCACTGTCGCATTAACTCAGCGATAAACCCAATTTCAGTAAATTCCTCTATTAAATAAATCATTACAACGCCAAAGCGAGATTTTAAAATCTTAGCGACAAAAATTCAGGCAATAAAGACAGTGCTTCTCAAAGTTTCAATATTCTTTCATAATTTTCATTGCACCCCCCTTATACAAAAACGATGTGTTTAATTCAACAATGCACATTCTTGACACTCAAGTGACAATACCACTTTTAACCTGTTGGATATATCAGTCTGCACAGCGAACGCAAATACCTCGGACGTATATGTATATATCTTTAAAAGTAAAATATTTTGTGTACGCTTATCTATGTGTACATTCTGAAAAGGTTTGGAATGAATAAAAGGATCTTTGACAGTGTTTGGGAAGGATTTATCTATTTCAGAGGATTTGCTTTTATTTTTTGTTTTTATTTCCCTGCCTACGTATGTGTGATAAGCCCGTGGGTCATTTGTAATGGTTAAACTTGTTCTTAACTTAGTATTGTTAAATTAATTATGAAAGGCATTGTGCAATACTGAACCATTTATAAATGTATGATATAATTCTCAATTGTGTATTTTGTATTTATTATGTCAGAGAATGTCTTTATTATGTCTTTCAGAAATATAATATTCCAGTAAATTAATTTTGCTTTCAACTTTTCATCACGATTGCCCCCTCGTAGAGTTATCCACAGCTACGAGCGCACCCAGAGTTTGAGAAAAGCTTCAATAAGGTCAACGGTTTGATAATCTGAGCTGGCTTCACATATAAGGGAATACCAACCTTCAAATGATCTTTTATAAGTAAAGTTCGGAAAAGTCAGCGATACGGAAATGATAGATCCTTGCTTCATATCGGATTTTTCAGTGGAGCTAATGGACCAACTCTTTAATCTGCATTGAGTATGACATACACCCAAACAGGGCTGAATTGGGAAGAGAGCACCTCCACACTAAGAATATTGAACGATAAGAGCTCCTGCTCCTAAAACATGGCTGGAAGGTCCTTGGACGCACAGTTCCTGCTCGAAAAGTAGATCTAACCACACTCAATGAGTATAAGAGTCATTGATGTAAGAGTGGGTGTAGTTGCTGCAAGTTTGATAAGGAATGTGGAAACCAGTTTGAAACACCTTTGCGAGAGTTGCGTAGCTGTTAGAGTATCTGACGCACACCCTATTAAACGTATTTCCGCATAGCTGCTGCCAGCTGCTGAGTTGAACAAATGACCAGTTTTCTTATTTATTGAAAGGGTTTTGCCTATTTTTATTTTCTCCTGATGTTTTATCAATGATTGATTTTATTTGCCTTGTTTGAGTTTCTTTTTTTTCTTTTTTTTTAATGTTAAAAAAAAAATATCCCTTCAATAGTTTTCACTAGTTTAATAAAAATATCATAGATTTAAATAGTTTTAGTTCTGCTCTGGTAAACGAATGTTTAGTAGAACTGTGAAACCAATTTAATGTGGTTGACTCTATGCAAAACCAATACCCGAATGACATCCAATATGCGAAGCCCACGTTTCATTGTTATTAATTTTAACATACTAAAAACAGTGGCTCATTAATTTCTCTGGTTAACGGATATACGAAAAAAAAAGACTGAGGTTTCTATTTTTCCTGGTTCCATCATAAGAAAACTGACGCGACAAAACAAAAATTAGCTAAATTTATGCAGTACCTGCACCTATAAATTTATTAGTAAAATTTTACAATTGCAAATGGCTGTGTTGCATTTTTGTATGCACTCATTTCTTTCTTAATTTGTCAGGTCAGGAGTTTTTCTCGAAATATAAATTTTTTTTCAGTTTAGAGAGATTTTAAATATTTCAAAGCAAATTCAATTTATTAATAGAAGACAAACATTTCACTGAACTCAATGTTCGTAATGAACATAGCAATTTATACAGTACACAAAGGAAATACTTCTTTTGGTAATCTGAATTACCAGGAGATTAGTAACCGTAAACAAATTCACATTTAATTTCTAAGCAGATATTTAAAGATGGCAATCGTGCCAATTTCTAAAGGTTCGTGTTAATAAAAACTTTTCATGATGAACAATGATGTCTAATATAAAATATGTATCTGTTCTATACATGTGAAAACCTTACTTAGTTAGTGAATGTCGCCATGATAAGGAATGCGGAAAATATAAGTAACAATTCTTGGTAAGTGTTACGTGAATGATAGGAAAGGATCGGCTACCCTACCAAACATATCCTATTGCTGTCAGCTGCTACAGACAGTCTTCTTAATTTATTCTGAGGGATTGCACATTTTCATTTTCTTCTGATGTTTTAGCATTGTTGGGTTTTATTGCCTTGTTTTGAGTTCTTTTAATTGTTAAAGAATGTCACTTCAATAGTTTCTGCTAGTAGAAAACAAGTCAGCAGGGTTTAGGTTACATAAGCAACCATATGGACGACTTTCTATTTGAATCTAAAACCCATTGAATGTATTGACTTCA
Source organism: Trichonephila inaurata madagascariensis (assembly GCA_019973955.1). NCBI lineage: Eukaryota > Metazoa > Arthropoda > Arachnida > Araneae > Nephilidae > Trichonephila > Trichonephila inaurata. Next base: position 172,098 of record BMAV01016833.1, read on the forward strand.
GTAAAACGATCAACGAAAGGACGGTCAATACATATAGTGTACATGCTTCGTTGTGTTACATCTATTGAGCCTGAAGAAAGTCGTTCATTAATTTCTCTAAAGTACACGCGGATTTACGATTAAACAAAAACTGAGTTTTATATTTCATATTTTCACTGGTTTCATCATTAGAACCCTGACAAGACAGAAAAGAAATGCGCTACACTTACGAAATTTCTCACGGATCTCAATACATGTATTAGTGAATTTCAAATTGTAAGTGGTGTGCTTGCGCTTTGGGTATTTATCTGTTTTCCTAATTATCAACCATCATTGGTCAATGTTTATTTAAGTTTAGAACGACTTTATTAATAATATTTATTTATATATAAATAATTGAAATAAAATTCAGATGTTTAATGCAAGAGTTAAACATTTCACTGAACTCAATGTTCGAAATGAACATAGTAATTTATAGATTTTGCAAAGGAAATACTTATTATGTTAATCTGAATAATTTAAAGACTTTTAGGAACTGTAATCAGTTTCACATTTAATTTTTAAGCAGATATATAAAGATGGTACCGGGCTAATTTTCTAAAATTCCATAGAAATAAAATCTGTTCGATGAAACAATGAGCGTCTAATATAAAATATTTATGTGTTCGATACATGCGAATTACTCCTTAGTAGCTATTAACAAACGTTATGATAAGGAACTCAGAAAATAGTAAGAAACAACTTTGCAAGAGTTGTTTAGGTGTCAGAGGCAATCGCATACCTTATTAAACATATTTTCCTTATACTTGCTATCATTAGAAATAAATTCCGGATCGCGCTTAGATTAATTTACCCATTAATTTTAAACCCGAATTTAATATGACTCTCAACTACAAGGAACTTTTTACACTGCTTTTTTTGGGTTCCATTTTAAGTTATCTTGCCTGGGGGGGTTACGCAGCAAATACTAATATTAAAATTTTGAGTTCCCCAAAATTCATTTTTAAAATATAACTAGAGCTGGTAGATATACCAGAAACTTTTACATCTAAAAAAGACCTTGATTTTAAAACCCTTTTTAAAAATTTTATTCAAACTTTGCAATTAAATTTTTTAAATAATCTTCCCAATACCAATAATCTAAATTTAATAGACATTCAAAATTACCCTTGCATGACAAAATAAGGCCCAGGAGAATACTCCTGATTCTTATAACCCCCTTTAGTTTTGTTCGCAATCATCTGTGTTGAAAATGCAAACTATTCATTCAAAATTTTTTTACTCCATTTTTTTTATTTTTTAATTTTTTGTAATTCTTGACTATTAAAAATTTTTTTCATCGCTGCACCCCCAGGCAAGCAATCCGTATTTCAACCCCAACTTCAGGGGAGCCTTGAGAGCTTTCTCCTTATTGCTATCAACCAATGCGGTTTTCACTGCGCTCCCAGTTGATTGTCAAAATTTCGGACTTTTTTTCCCCCCGATATCAGAAGAATACTACCCCAGATTGGGCGTCATTCGCCTGCATTACCCTAAAACCCAAAATCAGTGAACTTTGTTTTTCCCACTCAGGTTTTTCTGAAAATCTGAGCTTGATGACTGTTGATATTTTCTTTTCTATTGAGTCGAAAAAAGGATAATGCCGCTTTCACAGCATCTACATGTAAGAGTTTGGAACTTTTTTTTTTTTTTTATACTGAAAATCTGAATTTACACTAAGAAGATGAAGGATATTAAAACAATATGTCAAGCGTTTTTAGCTCTTATGGGCCTCTAACTTTAACCCCAAATGAATTAATTAAGCTTTTCTCAAACTGTGGGGGTGCGCTCCACTAAGAGCGTGAAAACTCTACGAGGGGGGAGCGAGCATATTTTAAAGTGAAAAAAAAAGATTATTATTAAAAAAATTATTAATTTACTGAAAGTAAACAAACAAAATACATTCTGACTTAAAAAATAAAATACACATTTTTCACTGAGTTTTCATTTTAAAAAAATTAGGCCCCAATATATTTTTAATTAATTTGTAAAAAACGTTAAGAAAATGTTTAATAATTACCAGTGACCCATGGGGTTGTCATATATACATTTATATACAAAAAATTTCACTCATCTTGGTAATTCGTATGGTTTATAATAAATCTCTTTTTTCATTGCCAATAAAAAATTACGTAGAAAAAAAGGGGGAAAAATAAAAACATTTTTTTTATTGCTTTTAGTTTTCCTTTCCGAGCCACTGAAATGAGTAAATTCAACACAAACACTGTCAAGGGCCTTTTTGGGTTTAACAAATTTTTTTGGAATAATTTTATGGATAACAGTAACGAAAAGATGCCTTGAAAAGACGTATATATACGTCCGTTTTAGCGCACGAGTGAGTCTTTTCTCGCCGGTGGATAGGGGTTAAAATCGTATCGTACTTTTCTTTAAAAATTTT
>BMAV01016834.1:0-29304 GCA_019973955.1 Trichonephila inaurata madagascariensis
TTTTTGCTTCAGAAAAGATTAACAAAAGATTTCAATCAAGTCCATTTGTAAGTTTTCATCCTCAGTTTCATAACGATAGGGAGAGATGAAGTTAAACTGTAATTTAAAACGTTTAAAAACAGAAAATTTTTGAACGATTTTCATTTCTAACCATTCAGTTTGTTGAAATTATTCTGTAAATTAATTTATGAGATTAATTGAATAGGTATTAAAACTTTTAAAAGTGTGAGTAGGTTTTCTTTTTGCATTTGTTTCCTACAAAGTAATCATTTGTGTTTGAACGCGTTCTTATGGTATCAAATAGCGTTGCAACAAAATGATTTTTGCCTAAAGGCTAGGTCCTGTATCCAATGTCCATCTTTTAATTGGGCACATTCATAATTTTTTTTTTCTAAGAAAAAAGGGATTTTATTCAGTAAGTTGAAAAATCTTTTTAACACTTGATGGCTAGAACTCCATCGAACTTCCACAAATACAATTTGAATATATATATGAATATTATATCTTCCAGAACGAAGCAAATTGACAATACTCAAGTCTAAGTGCTCAAATGTAAGTTACAACTTTGGTGACCATTTTAAAACTTCTCTCATATTTGAAACTTTGGAGTAAAGTACTTGCCAGTGAATGTAAGGAAAATGTTAAAAATTATTGTTACCATATAGTTTACTTGTTTCTGTTAATCTTGCAACTCCTTTAGTAACACTGGTCATGGTAGGTACAATATTAGCTGCAAGACCAAACGACCTTTCCAAGGATAAGCGAGAGTTCATTAAAATTTTTACATGTGCATTAAAAATATTAGCACCATTGGTAGTATTATGAGTAAGAATGATTTCCAGAAGGTTTTCAATTTACTTTCAAACTAATATCACATCCTGGAATAAAAATGGCTACCCGAGAAATAATTCGAGAGAACGAGTGAGTGTTATATTAACGTCAGACTATATAAAAATAACACGAGATTTATTCGCAACGGACCTCGTGATTCTGAGCTATATACAAGTGACGAAGACAAAACCTGAGGGGTCACCATCTTCTGCTAACTTCCGTACCACACGAACAAGACGTTTAAGCCTCGGAGGATTCAAATGGCCACCTGACACGGCGATCCACTATGTAGAGCAGTGTTTCTCAAACTGTGGGGCGCGCCCCCCTGGGGGCGCGAGCATATCGAAAATAAAAGGTTAAAAAAAATTAATTTACTGGAATGAAAAAAAAACAAAATACTTTCTGATATAATAAAAAATAAAGATTTACATTGATATGATTTGTATATATCATCTGGTGAAAAAGGTCATCAAAAATAAAAGATTCTACTTTGAAGCTCATTAGCTATCTTTGATCCTATAACTAAATAAAAAATATTTTGTTTGCTTTTACTGTAATCCTACGATAGAGAGATTTTTTATTATGTTTCTTTTAATCTAAAAATATTACTTTTGCTGGCTTTTCAAACTTACTGGTATGGTTACCTGCATCCCTTTTTTAGGGAAGTTGTAAATTATATAATTCTGTTTGCGTTTTTTCACAATGTGAAAGAGTTTTATGATACATGGATAAGCATATTGAGCGCTTTAAAGGATTAATTGGCCAAGATTTATTTTTTATGAGTATACTGAAACATATAATACAAAAATCGTTAATTCTGTGGGAAAACTGTTTATTTGTTACCAATGACCTTGACAGAGAATCCTCTAATATGACAGTCTTAATGGGAGCCAAAATTAATTGATAACATATCTCCTTTTTTGGGAGTGGCAAAAGTTTTTAGAATTTTAAAAGGTTTTTTTTGCCCGAGTTCCGGCACGACCACTTTTTTTAAAAAATATTTTCTTGAACATGCTGCATTTTATAATAACCTTATTTTTAATTTGTGCTGTGACTGATTAGGATAAATGTAAATGGGAATCAAAAAAAAATTGGGCATCTTGATCTCTCTGAAAAAATTGAAGCTGATAAAAAAAAACCGCTGAAATAATGCATATTAATCATTTAGCAAAAGTAAATTTGAGAAAGGCAATAAAAAAAGAAGCGAAAGGAAAAAAATTTTTAATAGCTACATTAAGAACTTTATCGAAAATATGAAGCCATAATTCGAAAAAATTTACTTCCCCCCTCAAAAGACACAAGCAAGAAAAAGTTCAACAGGATATTTGTCGATCATCAAAAGGAAATTTAAAATTTAAAAAACGTGCAAAATGTGAAATTTTTTTTTGCAAATAACTTACCTGTAAAATTGCAAATAGTGTCTGTGATTTGTGCTTTATTGGTCACGCACATTTGGAACAATTTGCAGTTTTATTGGGTATTTTCTCAAATTATGAAGCAAAAAGAAAAATCCTGAAATAGGTAAGTATATTTTTTTTTAGTTAAATTATTCACTGAAATTGTGATTTTTATCTTGTATATTAAAAATAATTATAAAAGAAAAGAATTGGGGTGCATCACTCCCAGCGACATTAACGTTAGTATCGAGTGCACACCTGATCCGGGCTTTCGCTTTAAATATTAAAAATAACACAATTGTTATTCATTAAATTTTATATTCTTTTTTTATTACTTAACATTTATTCTAATGCTAATTCTGCGAGGCTTAAAATTACAGTTCATTAAAAACCGTTTATAATATGAGTATTCATTTCAATAAATCATTTTACATTTTTGTATACATTGTCATGCACTTGGTTTTACTCTCTACAATTAAGCTATTATATCAGAATAATTATTTCTTTTTAAAAAAATAAACTCGTGTTAAGAGTGGTACTTCCAGCCAGTATAAGAACAAGTTTAATATATCAGTGACTTCCACAGGGGCCCTTATCTTGCAGAGCAAAGTTTTCAAAGGAAGGCTAAAATTAGAAATTGACACTCAGAGTTATTTTTTTGCTATTTACCTTAGATCTATATTTTGTCTTCAAAGTAGCCATCGCAGAAAATCCGGATTCAAAAAGGTGGGGGATTTTAAAAAATGGTGATAAAATACGAAATGTTTTTTGTTTTCAGTGCAGAAAATTCAGCATCCACCTCTTCAAATTTAAAAAGAGTGATTTATTAAAAAAATTGCCCTTAATTTCGTCATTGGATGTGAAATCTATGAAGATTTTTTTTAGGCAGTTCTGAAGTATTTTTGAAATGGATCCCTAACCCATTTGAACTTACTATCAATTTGCCTCGTCTATGTACTTTTTTGATGCTTTATTATCGTCGAATCTCGCTGTGATTTAAAAATATATCTATATTTTGTTTTAATCCACTGCCGTAAATCTTTTACCGTGAATTCAATTAACGCGTGAATTATGAAATGTACATTCAAGAGAGATTCGGTAGCTAATCGATTCACTTTAAAACTGACTAGAATTGTACGAGGTACAGCATTTTTACATGTTTTGTGCACAGACGTTTTGTTAGTTGCCTTTTGACTCACATGAACGGGTTTGCTGAATGCCAGATGTAATGGATATGATAAAGAGCAACATAAAATTAGGCTATTTTAATGACATTTGTACTTTTAGAAATGGATCTTGAAGGAAATAAATCTTTAATTAAATATTATTTCTCAATCTGTTTCAATTTAAAAATTAGAGAAAGAAAAAATAACATAATTAACCTTTACTTAAAAGTAATTTACTTAAAATATATTACTTAAGATTAACATATATAAAAATTTTAATACTTTCTATCTTTATTAATACTGACTAAGAACAAGTTTATCAAGTATTAGCGACTTCCATGGGCTTGTCTTGTAACAGCAAAAGTTTTTCAAAGTTTTTTAGAAATTGACCTCTGGATATTTTCTTCTTTTTCTATATTTAGCTGATATCTATATTTTTATTCTATAAGCCACCGCATTTTGCAATATGTTCCAATTTAAAATTAGAGAAAAAGGAAAAATAACATAATACTATCCTATTACTTACTCCTTTTTTGCTTAAAAGTAACATACATACAAAAAATTTACTCTGTTATTAATTTGTACGGTTTTATAATTAAGATCGTGTATTGTAGATTTAGCGCCGTCAGTGCATTATTATTGCATTCAGCAATTTATAAATGTATAAGGGGGCGCGATAAAAATTGTGATTGAAAAGGGGGCGCCAGTGCTGGAAAGTTTGAGAAGCACCTGACTAGACAACGGAAAGCATGGAAATGTTTAAGTTTGTGAAAAATCTACTTAAAATTGTCTGAAATTAATAAGGATACCGTGGTAAATATAAATCAATAAAATTCTTTTTTAATATCCTAGAATAATAATATCAAACAATATACACACAATACAAATAAAAAATAAAATTAAAAAATAATGGATGGCAAACTTCACAGAACCAAATTTATATGTATTGGTAACCGTATTGTAATGTTATTGCCCCATTTCTTCTGATACCAAACAAATACTTGGTACATAGTATCATCAAAATTAGAACATTAATTTCAATATCAAAACTAAAACAACAAGTTGCCCCCTCCAACCCAGAAATGTAAAAAAGTTATTAAGCATAAGTTTCTCAGCCCCATTCTGAAGCTTCAAGCTGTGTTCCATGGAAGAAGAAAACCCGATGGCTAAAAGTCAACAAGTATAAATGAATATGAATGGCATATATAATTTTCTGAGATGTACAAGTCTGTTTCACTTTTTTCTGCATTGAAACAATTGAGAACAAAGCTTTAGGAATTAGCTTTCAACGTCTCATTATTCAAAAGAAGATACTTTCTTCATTCATGCTTTAATCTGTTAAAAAATATTTATAAAATAATAGATATATTTTTCCAGCTAATACAGTAAAGTAAAAAAAACCAAAAATCTTTGATCTATGAAAAAATGTAAAAACCTATAATTGAACAAGAATTGCTTTTGCTTTTATTATTAAGTGGTGCTTTCTGTATGTCAGACTGAACAGATTTTGCATGTTTCAGCTCATGTGCAACATACCCGCATACTATGGTGCTTTGTACCAAAGCTTTATTAATTTTTGTTACTTACATATTATCGAAACTGTTTTGGCGAAAATTATATGAAATAAAGCACTTGGTTGTGTCAAAAAATTTACATGTACAACATATGGAAAATCAGGGGTTGCCAACTTCGCAAATTATTTTGAATGTTGGCATTGTTGCGATAATATGTAAGTACCTAAATTTTCTTCTAACCCATTCAGGACCAGTATTTTCGCCGTTAAGCCTAACCCATTTCAACTGTTGTAATAAAAATAAGCCATGGTTTATAATCATTTCAAATCCAGACAACCAGTGGCGATCACAGACTCAGAAAAGAGAGGAAAATAAAATCTCGCAACATTCCCGAAGTGATCGGGCTACATACATGTAATCATTGTGGATCGAAATTACACACACAGTGGTGGTAGGCTTCCCAATATCCGAAGCAGTTTATCTGTTTCTTCTTCATAGTAAAGCTATGAATGTATTTTATCGTTTCAAACATTTGTTAACGTTATTGCCGGGGTAATTTTATATAATATAATGATTGCTATAGTGACAATATTATATTTTAGTTTTTACCTAAGTGATAGTAAAACACGAAAAATAAAGCAACACGAAAAAAAAAAAAAAAAAGCAGGCGCAAATTTTGCCAGGAGTCCAAAGGAAATAAGGCGTTATGGATGCCTTATCCATTTACCAACAACTTCTTACAGAGCGCAAAAGGAAAACGCAAATTACATTAGATGCCTTCTTTGATAAAAGCAGAAAATTGTGTCATAGATATGATTCAGACAGAAGATACCATGATCTGAAATGTAAAACATACGGACTTAGAATTTTATTTATTTTTTATATGTACATTCATTTATTGTTTCTATAATTGAAGGAAATACAATTTTGTTTTGTATTGTTATAAAACACATAATTAATAAATTTTAATTTGGTAAAAAATACCCGCCAATTTCTACCCATCTTCCCCCATCCTATTATTTACATGTGATGAGTAAAACCTCATTAACGGCCATTATGCTCTTACGGGAACGTGGCCCCGTGAAAATTGTATCTCATTCATTTTCTTCCAAATAAACAACAAAACACTTGGTTATCTTTGGAAATGTAAGTATAAACCAGAAAAATCAATATGTTAGAATTAAAACGTACTTTGGACTGAAGGTCTTGTGTCTTATTATTATAAAAATATCAGATAATTAAGATTTTTTAGAAATACTACTAGCTTTTAAATCAAAACAAAGTATTGTAGCTCTTCGGGTAGTGGTATAACGTACACCTCATATTGGTGGGGAGTACAAGTCCTTGGGAGCCCAAAGCCTGTCAGCCGCCGGGTACCTACCCCTTAGATCCAACTTGGGGCCCAAAAATTTACTTTTCAGGGGCCTAAATGTTCTCTTGTTCGGTGCCACTGTCTTTCTCTTGTACTATATTATAAGATAAATCGGTACTTTACATATGGCAGATTTTTTTCCGCCTGCTGCAACATACCCGGTACACAGAAAAATGTTATCCCAAAGCTGTAATTTTTTGAACTTTGCATATCTAACAGTTTAAAAAGGATGGCGAAACAAAGGTATTATGAGCCATGAAAGTAGCCTTTCTCAGTGGCGCAACATACAGCTCATATTGCAGTTGAGGGCCCAAAAGCCTGACATTCGCCAAGTACCCTTTGTAAAAACTAACATGGAGGTCCAAATGTTCCCGTTATGCCACCTGTCTTTTCAAAACGCACAAGATGCAAATCTGTACTCCTTACATATTATGGCAAATAACGTTCAAGATAACCTTCCTCGCCAAGTTGGCAATACCACTTTTGCATGTGGATGGGGCGAATTGGCGGTCATGTGCTTCGTTTCATATAATGTTACCAAAAGGCTGTGATGATTTGTGTCACTGTGAAAATCTTATTTTAAACAATGCTGATCAATTATTAATAGGACAAGTTATAATGTTGGAATATTAGTAGTTAAGTAGATTTAATTTTTATACTTAATGTCTAATACTGAAAAGTAAAAACATTCTGTGAAATATATTATGCTCAATTCTACCAAATTAATTTTACCTCTATTCTATATAATTTCGTCGTCATAATTTTATTCTTCAATATTCTCGAAAATGAGAGTGAAAGAATCATAAAATAAGAGTATTGAAATTGTTGAAACTTTTAGTTACTTTTTCTATGAGAACTTTTAAGACATTTTCCATAATTTTAATTAATATTAAAAGTACTTTTAAAAATTTTCAAGAAATTAGTCTCCTAAAAAGATTAATAATTGTCAACAAAAACTTTTATATAGTAAAATTTAAATAAATCCTTGAATCTTTTTTAGTATTGATTGGGATAAAATGATGTCTAAAAGTTGTATTTATTCCTACATTCAAGGCACCTTCTACTACTACTATGATACCGATAAAAACTTAATACCATGTTCGCTAACAATTGGTAAAACCGTATTGCATTATATACTGAAACATGTTAATGCCACAATTCAAGAAATATTTGGCCAAAAGTCAATAGTTTTACGAGTGTAACATAATGATGGACCACCTTTCAAAGCAGAACTTTAAATGGCGGTAGTTGACTATGTGTAATGACATAGATAAAGCTTTTCACTTTTTGGGTTGAAGTGTTGAATAGTTAGCTCTTTCCGCGACTTGAATCGGATCGCCAAACAAATCTAATAAAATGCATTACTGGATAACTTTATCAATATATTTTTTTTATTTCTCATTAATATTTATTGTAAAATTCCACTTTGCAATTTCTCTTAACACTTATCGCTAAAGTTGGCTTTGGCGCCTAATTTCGGTTGCTAAAAAATTTTAACTTCGCCAAAGCACCCCACCTCTACAATACCCTTAAACACCCAGGGTGGAGTTTAAAAAGAAGAATGATGCTTACAAAATAAATTTTTGCCTGAATAAATCAAACAATATGACTTATGAATCAAGTGCAAATTGCTTTTTATATAATCCGTCAAAATAAAGTAAACATCCCATTTACCATATCGCTTAGTTGGCAGCTCAACTGTACAAAGAGGTAATTAGTATCAATTTTACCAACTACTTTAACTTTATCTTTTTATTAAAAAATCATGTACTTTTTAGTTTTTTACAAACAAGAGAAAATCAGGTTAAGTAAAATGTAACAACGTACCGAGTACTCTATTTTTAATATGTGCTCCTCCGCGTGTAACGTAGTAGATACGAAATATAGTTCGTAAGATTTAAGAGAATTAGATTTTGTTTTTTGAACCTCAATTTTCAAAATATGTAGCCAGTATATAAAAGAGCTTCTGTAATCCTGAATACATGTTTTTAACAACCTATGCAACATTAATTAAGCATTGGTATTTTGAAAGTACATGTGAATTGAATCAAATTCGATCGAAGCATGCCGTCAAATTCCATCATGCTATATTTACTGCAACAAGAATATCGACGTGCTCATTTTTTGAGTATATGTCTTTTTCTCCGTGTACATTTTTATGAAGTTTTACCACTTAACTTTGAAAATCTAAATTATTTTTTGGCATTTATTGTGTTACAAAAGGTACTCCTTGCGTATCATTGCAAAAGTGCCAACGTTCAAGATATCTCGCCATGTCTCTCGGGTACGCGCTGAATACAAACCAAAATTTCGCTTCGGCAGTAATGTCGCCAATGTACTTCAACAAAATTTCTACTAAGAAAAACAAGAACTACGTTTGATCAAAAACTTTGTCTTTGAACTTATACCCCAGACAAACTTTGAAAATAACGAAAAGTAGATTCGATGAAATAAGCTGGGTGTAAACAAATTTTACAAGCATTTGAACTAGTTCTAGAAGCAATTTTGGCTAATTACAAAGTTATATTTATGTTTCTAAAAGAATTATATTACTTTTAAAACTCTATACAAGCAGAAAATTGAATCCTTTATTTAAATTCAGTCTTTCAATAATAAGTTATTAGAAATATCTTGGAAACATTAGGATAAATAACAGATTTTATAGTTAAAATTTCAAAACAACAAAGTAAGAAAGAAATAGTTTTTTACATATTACGCCGCAACGAAGAAAAAGCCTTTTGACTAAAATAACACCTAATAGGCCTAGGTGTGTAAGTACTTTTTTATCAATTTTTTGTTTAAATAGAAACATTCATCCAGATGGAAATATATAGAAAATGTGGCTGCAATATATATTACAAATTGCTAGAAGGTTGTTTATTCAAATGAACTGATTTTATACTTCCTATCACCTAAGAAAACAAAGTAATATAGTTTCTTTTAAGTTAATGTTTTTTAATCAAAAAAATTAAAATACTAAGCACTCCTTAGAAATATGAATGTAAAAACTAAAACACAGTAGAACTCAAAACTAATATATACAGCATTTTATTTTCAATGCCTTTTTTTCTTTAATGATTCACTGTAAACAAGAAAATAAAACAAAACCAAAATGATATTTTTGAAATATTTATTCTGGAAATTGGACACATACATATCACAATACTAAAAAATAAACAATAATATAAGTGATATTTTTGAAACAACATACCTCTCTCTTCATCTATAAGTTGTACTTTTTTATTGATTTTTTTATAAAACATATAATCGATACTACTGTCAACTCCATTGTTTTAATGTAATATATATTGAATTATTTGCATGTTGCTAGAATGAAATTAATACAAATTAAGAATAAAAGCATTCATAATCTAGAAACACGAAAAAGGTTAAAAAAGTACGATTTTCAACATCACACATGAAGGCAGCTAAGTCAAGGGCAAAAACTACTGTCAAAAATACCAATATTAATTGTTGATATATATATATATATATATATATATATAGCAGGTTATATATATATGCAGTATATATATACCAGTGACACCACAATACCAAATATCTTTTAGGCATGGTTTTGAAATTGCTGCAAATAAGATTTTGGTATTCAATAGTTTTCAATCTAAGATGATGGTCTCGCAATAAGAACTCAACATGAAAATAGTTTAAAAAAGAATGGCTTATTCTTGACAAAAGAGGAATTTCATTATGAAGCAAAAATGTAAGTACTTTTTTGTAGAAAAACCAATTAAAAAATATGAGTGCCAGGTTTTAAAAAAACAGAACACAAGGTATTTAGAAATGCCAGTGGTGCCGTATGCCCATGGTACTGGAATGTGGGGAAAATGGAAAATAATAATAACTGTATTTAAAAGCATGGGGGTGCTTGATATCAATTGTTATAATTTCTTACGTTCTATTCTGTAATACAACAGAGTTAGTGTAAAATGTAGTACAAAAGGACCCCCTTTGCTTTTGCCTCTCACAATTATTATTAATTTTCGTTAATTATTTCTATCTATATCAAGATTTATTTTTTACTTTTAAAGGCGATTAACGCAGCACTTTTTTGAGTAGTTTTTTTTAAAACTATACTATTAAATTTATGTAGGTTTCATGTACGTCAGACTGAAAAGGTTTCAGTACTTGCGTATTATCAACACCGCCAACCTGCACATTACCTGCTGAATTGGACAACTCCAATTGTTACGTCTTGGCGACATTATATGAAATGAAGCACCTGAAGCCGCCTACCTTTCTGCGTGTCATTCAGTTTGCCAACATGGCGCGAGTTATTAATAGAGTTGGTGCCGATGCGCGATATTTCATAAGTACCTTCCACCGCGGGCTGCTGAATTCGGCGTTTTGCGGCATCGTTGCTACTTAGGTTGCGATAATATATGGTGTGTCCGCGTACCTGTGGGTCATATTTTTTTTCACGTACAAAAGCAGAGCCCCTTGGCCTGTTTTGCAAAATGTGAAACTGATATGCACTCATCATTATACTAACTATTATCCAATTGTAAATATAAGTACTTAAAATACAAATTCTGTGAAATAAAAGTTTTTAAAATTAATGGCTCAGCAATATCATTGCCTGGGCCTTTCCCCTGCAGTTAAGCTCACTCTAAACAATAGAAAATCGTGTTTACGGCCACACATGAATTTAATAAAAGAAACAATATCAGCTAATACATTGGATTTATCACAAACCAGTTTAAACTGCAATGCCAAATTTAATATGAGTTATGATGTTATTAATGAATTGGCCACAATTTTCAGCAATTCAACAATTAATTTAAAAACTGGTTCCAAAAGTGAGTTGCGTATTATTGTCGTTCCTGAAAGCATCAACAGATAGTGGTTAAAATTTGTTCTGCTGTCATTTTATAAGTTTTTCTTATCATAAATAAACTATTTTGAACGTGCAATATTCTTTTCCTTCAGAAATTCAACACTCTTTATGTTCTTAACATCTATTGCTTCTGCCATAAAATATTTAGTTTTTTGTATTTGTATTTTTGTTAAACAAAAATCCCCCTTTTCAATAGTATCCCTTACATCAGTTACTGTAGAATTTGCATCATCAGTGGAATGTGAGAATCTTCAATATCTGTGTGATAATTCTTATATTAACACTCTTGTGTTCTTTTTTAACATCTATTGTTTCAGCCGTATAAAATTGTTTAGTTTTTTGCTTTGTATTTTTGTTAAACAAAAATCCCCTTTCAATAATAGCATTCTTACACTAGTTACTGTAGAATTTGCATCATCAGTGGAATGTGAGAATCTTCAATATCTGATAATTCTTATATTATCTGCATTAGGTTTTGACCATTTTATTCAGCCAGGATTTCTAAGTATCTAAATAAGTTAGGAATGTATAATTGCTCATTAAGAGGAAAATTGATAAATAAAAATTTAATTTAAATATCGTAAAAATCTGATTTAGAATTATATTTTATTTTTTATAACTATAAAAATTGAGGGTTTTTTTTGTTTGTTAATTAAATGAATTTGCTGGTATAAACAAAAATAATGTAATCCTGAATAATAACAATAATGGTAGCTAACATATTTTTTATAAATCAAAGCATGTTGAAAGTTTCAGAACAAAAGAGGCACCTCTCATTTTAATAACATCCAATAATAATAAAAACTTGACTAAATTAAAATGGTTCAGATACTAAGACCATTTTTCCTCTTTTTTATCATGAAAAATTTTTTCAATGAAATAATAACATAAAGAATGTTACTGTACTGTACCTTGTGGTACAAGGCAACTTTAGGCCCCAGGTACGACTAGGTAATTTATAAAAATGTCTTCTGCAGAAACCCATATGGAGAGAGGATTTATTTAAAATCTTATTTAGTACTTAATGTTACAAACAAAATTATGTACTAGAATTCAAAGAAAAATATTTGACTTACTTTGTACAACAATAAAAAGAGATGAGCTACAGAACTTTACTTCGGACTATGTAAAAATTTTTTACATTTATAACTAACCACAGCTTTCTTTTGAAAAATTTCAAAATGAATGCCAAAGTAGGAATTGGCAGCTCCCACCACCCAACCTATAATAAAACTTAGAACTAAATATTATTCAAATAAACTGGGTTGACCCTAGAGACGCAGGTCTTCCTTACTCAGATTTCTTATGTTTTTTACTCGTATACAGCATGCCTTCATACAAGAGTTTTTGTACCAAAGCTGTATTAATTTTGGTTCTTACATATTATTATCGCAACTTATATTGTCGAGATTATATGAAATGAAATGCCATGGTTGTGTCAATGAAGGCAAGCGTTCAAAGCATGAAAGATCAGGGAAGCTCGTCAACTTCGGTAGCACCGAATGTTGGTATTGTTGGTGATAATATGCAAGTACCTAAATTTTCTCACCTTCCTTTAGGGACCAATTGATTCTTTACCTAACTCCATTTCAAAATTCATGTAAAATCCTTGCTCTAATAAAATATCTCAAAATTTATGGTTTATAATCATTCCATAAGTTCCAGATCACACCGGTATGATCACGGGACTTGGGAAAGGGAAGATTTTCAATGGCTATGAGGAAGAATCAAATGATGAAATGTATATAACAGCAGTATGATTCTCTACTGAAATCGGATTCCAATATAGAAGAGGGAAGACACTGTTGAAAATAAATATTTTATATAGAGAGAAACAAAAACATTTGGGAAGAATGTAATTTTAAAGGAGACAACTGGTACACATCTTATCCACTTTCAGATGAACTTTTGAAGAAAAAAAAAACTATCGCTGGAACAATAAGAGAAAATAAAAAAGAAATTCCAAAATTTTTTAATTTAAAAAATAAAGTTTACTCCTATATGTTTAGTTTTAATAAGATAAAGATTTTTTTTAAAAAAATTAAGATCCAGTGAAAACATCGCACTTACGACTAAACTAAAGGAGTGTGTAAGCAATGCACTGTGAATGCCCTTATAAAAAGAACAGAAAAACTAAATTTAAGTGTGAAAAATGTAATGAACATATTGTATTTCCTACTTTTCTTTCTTTTTTATACAAATTTTATGATAAAACCAGAACGTAAACATCCTTGGATGTGTGAGATACCCTGCGCAAGAACTTTAGGCCATTTTTTTCACGTGAGTGATGCAGGTTTATAAGATAAATTAGTACTTACATATATGGCAATAATTGGTACAACACTTCATTATGTGTCATGTGCGCTGAATTGGCAATCATATGCTTCATTTAATATAATGTCACCAAAAGGTTGTGATAATATGTAAGTACTGATAAATCCAATTTAAACAATGCAGATCAATTATTAAGACAAAATATTCGTTAAATATTAGTAATCAAGTAGATTTAATATTTATATGTAATGTCCAAAACTAAAAAATAAAAAGCATTCTTGTGTGAAATAGATTACATTTAATTTTACTAACTAATTTTGCTCTCATATTCTGTAATTTCTGTTCAGTAAATTTTGATTCTTCTCAATATTCGAAAAATGAGAGCAAAGGAATCATAGTGCAGTACTGTGGAACTGGCGTATAATGCGCACTTTAACATAAAAAATAAGTTTCAAATTTATAAGTGCGCGTTATACGCCGGATATAAAATTGATAGTTTCAAAATAAAAAGAGATATGCATATATAAAAACCTCACCGCAAGACGGAATATCGTTAATTTTAAAAAGAAATGTCCCACCTACAAATTTGCGTTGTTTTTTAGAAGTATATATATACTATTTTTCGAAACTCTGGGATAATATCTGAATGCATGAGTTTAAAACATATTAGTATTGCTAGCGTACATTGGTGTCTTTCGTATAAAGTAAGTGTGTGTAAGTTATATGAGAATGTATCTTAAAAATTAAAAAATGCAGCTTTGAAAGTATAAAAAATGTTATACGCCGCTTTGCATGGTATATTGATATTGTTAGCCCCCTTAAATAATTTTATGGTAAACCTTTTGCCATATTTTCCATAAATTTACTAATAAGTCAAAAAGCCTTTAAAAACCTTACAAGAAAGTTCTATTCTAGAAATTAAAAGTTGTAATATAAAACACACTTTTATAAAGACTGAACTAAAAGGAAAATTATTCTTAATATAAGAATAAAAAATGATTATCGAGAAAATTAATGTCATTGTGATAAAACGTGGGTGCTCAATATCACTCAGCAAGTACTTCGCCATCATTCCGAAATGCAGAGTTAGTGTTAAAAATGTAGTAACGGAAACCTATAATTTTACCACAATTATTACGTAATTTCTGTTAACCATTTTGCCTTACATTATGAATTATTTTTTACTTTTTAGTTTAACTATAAAAGCGTGTTTTTGGTTTTTTAAACCATAATTTATATTTTCATTTTTGATCTACAATAAAAGCATGCTTTTTAATTTTTAAACTAATATTTATTTATTTCATTTCAAAAGAAAGTGGGCAATTGCTTGTATTATAATATGAAATTCACGACATGAAAGTGTTTTCGCTTAGAGTTGTAACTTGACCTTTTAGTCACACACACCAAATTCGAAATGAAATCGTTAATCGTCATGATCCTACCAGGCCAATGGAACAAAATTATTGTATTGTCATCGGTCCTTGACAAGTGTGCAAAATTTCGAATTAATCAGACCTTTTAGAGTGGGTAAAAATTAATTAATTCAAAATTCCGTTACATACAGGTGAAGCTATCAAAGTCTTAAAAAGATTAATAATTGAAAAACGAAAATTTATTTTGTAAACTTGCCTTTTCTCAAACCGTGCAAGGCATTTTAGAGTTCAATATGAAAGTAATGCTAAAATTATTAAGATGATCAACCGTCCTTTATAGGTGTCCTGTTCTTCCTGAAAAGTGTCCTCCTTTTTTCAATAATATTTAAAATGAGATCTGTTAATCTCTCTGTATTCAGATGAACCAAACATATTTCCACTATGTCGTGAGGAATAGTCTGAAACAAATATCACAGGAAATAACAGTTTTCAATGATGATTTTAGACTTTATCGCAAGTAAATTGGGCAGATATAGAAAACTGTTGATTTTTTTGTGTTGATATTAAAATCATTAACAATGGTCAGTTTGAAGACTGAATGTATATTTAAATTATAATAAAATTGAAACAATTGGAAAAATCAACATGTTGAAATTGATAAGAGATGGGTTGAAATATTCTCAACCATTCTCAAAAATAAACACATCCCATTATGAAAATTTAGTTATTCTTTTTTTAATTTAGACAGTTGCCCTGAACTACATCAATGCACCAGTTGAGAGTCTTTTCAGTTGGTAATTTATGGACGTTAGAAATCAAGATTGAATGTTCATATTTTTTAGCTGCAGTACTTAGCAGTAAAGATAAAGGATATTTACCCCGGTACCCGGATAGATTCGAAAAACAATATATATTGAGAAACGAAAAAATTCATTCAATGAGAAAATACTCCTTTTTTAAGTAAATAATTAAAAGGACGTAATCCCACTAACTTATTTTGTTTTGAATTAATAAAATGTCATATATTTACAAGTAAAGATTTCAAATTTTTCGTCCTCCCCATTGTACCAGTCACCTTAAAATTATTCCAAAGTAACACAATTATTTGCCTGAATAATTAAACAATATGAATTATTATGAATCAAGCAAATTACAGTACATTTATAACACTAATCCGCCAAAATAAGGCAAATATTTATCCCATTAAATTTTTCGTTCCGGGGCGTTACCAAAAATATGCAAAATGCCTGGTCATTTCTAACCCAAATCAAAACAATCTAGTAATTTCGTGTTCTTCCGCGGGTAGCGTGGTAAATAGGAAAATAGTTCGGAAGAGTTAAGAGAACTAAATTTACGTTGTTGAACCCAAATTTTTAAAATATGTAGCCGGTATATTAAAAGAACGTTCGTAACTCTTGAATATCTTTTTTAATTTGTTTGAGAGTGTTACTCTCAACCCTTTTTTCGATTTTGAGTACATGCAAGGTTTCATATTCGATAAAGCCATGTGATCAAACCTGATATAAACATTCTCACTTCAAAATGAGTATGTCTTTGAGTTCATTTTTGAGTATGTCTTTTTTCTCCGTGTTCACAAATAGTATTACTAAATTTCTCTTGATGTATGAAAAGAGAGAGAGAGAAAAAAAACTGAAACCCCACATCTGTTAAATTGATTCAACATGATGATTCATAAAAACGGAATCAAAATTTACAATAAAAAAGAAGAATGTGAACCACAACTTTTTTTAATTCTGGGAGCAGTAATGAAGGTTGTGCAATGTATCGTTCCGGAAATGGAAGCTCTGTTATGAAACAAAATTTCGCGTCAACAATATTATTTCGATTTAATCTTGCTAAAATTTCATTTACTTTAACCAGTATAAATTATTTTATACGTTTATAAAGCAAAAATAATTTCCATTGAAATAGAATTGAATTGTTTTGACCTGCAGTCCTTTTCAGTTATAATAGTTACTCATTTATGTGAATTTATTTATAACACACTTAACACATATAACACATTACCTTACAGAAAGCACAACTGTATTTGTATATTATTTTAAGTCTTAAAAAAATACAAAATAATTCGAAATTAAAAACATAATTACATGTTGCTATATTTCAAACGAGCTAAATCTAAGATTCAGTGGAGTCAATTTTTTTGAAATAGTCTGTTGATGGTAGAGATCACAAGAGCTTGTTTTAACTTCAAGTAACTACTCAAGAGTAAAATAAAACATCTGTAGCTCCCTATCTTCAACAAACTTTTATTACCTCTGGTCTCTTTAGTTACTGGACGCCGGATATTTTATGTGTCCAGAATCACCCCAGTCCGAGAAGGGGAAAAAGTTACATGAGTTGGTATAAACATATCAAATTTCATGATTTAACATATACTGCGGCTTCGAACCCTTCAAGGTTCAACATAAAAGTAAACTGACATTTAACATACACAGTAGAATTAAGAAACATTAAATGAAATACCACACAGAATCACAGTACTAAATACATATAAATATATAACTGGAAATTACAAAAGAGTGAAATCAAATACACATTTAATATTAAATTTTGTCGGTAAACCAGTCAAATATTTAAATATGCATGTAAATACGAGTTTTTTTTTAAAAGAGATATTTATAAATTTAAAAGGTAAGCAATAACTCATTTTAGAAGACATAATTTTTAGCTGTATATAACAGCAGAATTTTGAAGAACTGCAATTTACCGAACGCTGCCCTGCTGAAATATTCTTGTTTTTGTGCACATTTAACCCCAATCTAGTGGCTTGAATAAACTTCAATTTCCCGGTTTTTCGCGCTTCACGTGGTAAATTTAAAAATCAATAATCAACCGGTTATTTTAAATAATATCAATCATTATTATATAAAAATACGTATGAAAATATATACAAGCTTTTTTTTTTCTTCAATTGATTAGCTTCAACTTTTCAGGATTTTAAACGTTTGTACTAAGCTAAAAGTCAAAAATGTATATCATGAAACAATTAATAAATTGGAAAACGTATTTAAAATACCAAATAGTGTATCAAATGTATTTTCGTCCATGCTCCCGCATAATTTTGTGAGAGGGCAAACAGAAATTTTAAATTTACCTTTGAACTTCAATGAAATGTCTCAAATGTTTTGATAAATACTTTCAAATGTAGTTAGTAACAAAAATCTGTAGAAGGAAGTATTTCGAAGGAATAAATAATATTCTGAAGAAAAGAAATTATTACTAATTCAAATACAGAAGAATTTATATAGTTAGCACAAATAAATATGTCACACTTATCTTTTATTTTGCAGATGCTGTTACCACCTGATTTTTTACCTCAACTTTATCATATACATAGATTTAATCTTCCAAAATTAAAAAGTTATAATTTTTTAATGAAATTTACCCTTTAGGACTAAAGCCAAGAATGTTACCATTTAGAAAACAGCTACAATTAAAAATCTGAAAAAAAAAAAATTCACATCCAAATAATGTTTTTTTACTGACCTCACGTGAGAGAGTTTGAAATTTAATCAATCGAAGATGAATCAGTTATTCCTCCAATGTTGCTAACAAGGAGAGTGTAAATATTAATATACTATATAAAGTTATCGAAAATTTATTTTTGCTGTTGAAGAGTAACAATTACGTGTTAAAAAATATTTAACATTAGTATTGCAGTTATTATTTTACTTGTATAACTGATTTTGTTTATGGAGTTATTAAAAAGTTGCATAAATATAAATAAATATACAATGTATGAATCTACGAAAGTTTAGTTAAGAAAACGTACATGCAGGTAAAAAGGGTAAAAAGCTAAAAGAGGCTGGCTTAGAAATTTAACTCCTTTCAAAGTGCCCAGTTTGCGGTTTTCACTCTTCAAATGCCATGAATCAATTAAATATCACACAAAAAGACAAGTATCCGAATTTTTTTTTTAAAAATAATAGTTTATTTTTAAGTATTAATACGGTGATTAAAATCCGGCGTATAACGCGCAAATTTTGCAACACAAAACAGAATTTAAATTTCAAATATGAGCGTTATATGCCGGATATATATATATAAAACAATGATAAAAAAATTAGGACTTCTACTTTAGATCAGAATACTGTTTATTTATAAAAGAAATGGCATACTTAATGAAATAAAGGGTTGTAGCGTTCTAGAAGTATACTATTTTTCAAAACCCAAGATAATATCTCGAATAAAACGATTTGCAAATATGTAATAGCATAGTATACGTGCCTTCAAGTTCCTTCGTAAAGGGGTGCGCGTTATGCTATGACTATATACCTAAAAATTTAGTGCCAGCTGAAAGCTAAGGGATCGTATTTTACGCGCCGTTATCCGCCATAAACCGATTTGGCAAAAATTGTGCAAGTAGTCTTACTCTTCCTACCATTCATAAAAAATTGAATTCTTCTTCATGGGTGTTATCTTTTATTCGCTTTACCTTTCATTAGCTGGGGAAATTTGAAAACCTCCTTCGCTCCAGTGGTGTTTCCTCGAGTGACCGATCGTTAATTGCCTCAGCAGGGTCAGCTAAAATTTATAAATGGAGGCGAAACCCCTAATCCAGTAAAAATAGCCACTCATGGATTATTTAGCCCCAAAAGCCATTCCTGGCTGAATTTCCCTTGGTATCATGCCAGAGAAAATCTTGTCAAGATAAGCATGTCCACTTGTATGATGTCGGTGCTCCAAGCATCATAAAAGCCTTCAAATCGCCACGTACAACTTTGAGTTTTTACATTATAAATCGTTACAAATTTTACTTTCAGCAAATGGTCAATTCTTTCGAATTCGCCAATATTGTATAATATATCTATGATTTTGTTATAATCCACTGCCGTAAATACTTAATGCACGTAGTCGCAATTACCCACCAAGAAAATGTACACATTCAAGAGAGATTCGGTAGCTAATCGATCTCAGCTAAGACTGATTCAGAATTGTACGAGGTACAGCATTTTTACATGTTTGTGCACAGACGTCTGTTATTGCCTAGACTCACATGAACGTTCGCTAGAATGCCAGATGTAATGTGGATATGATGAGCAAACATAGATAGGGGCTATTTTTTAATGACATTTTGTACTTTTAGAAATGATCTTGAAGGAAATAAATCTTTAATTAAATATTATTTCTCAATCTGTTTCAATTTAAAAATTAGAGAAAGAAAAAATAACATAATTAACCTTTACTTAAAAGTAATTTACTTAAAATATATTACTTAAGATTAACATATATAAAAATTTTAATACTTTCTATCTTTATTAATACTGACTAAGAACAAGTTTATCAAGTATTAGCGACTTCCATGGGCTTGTCTTGTAACAGCAAAAGTTTTTCAAAGTTTTTTAGAAATTGACCTCTGGATATTTTCTTCTTTTTCTATATTTAGCTGATATCTATATTTTTATTCTATAAGCCACCGCATTTTGCAATATGTTCCAATTTAAAATTAGAGAAAAAGGAAAAATAACATAATACTATCCTATTACTTACTCCTTTTTTGCTTAAAAGTAACATACATACAAAAAATTTACTCTGTTATTAATTTGTACGGTTTTATAATTAAGATCGTGTATTGTAGATTTAGCGCCGTCAGTGCATTATTATTGCATTCAGCAATTTATAAATGTATAAGGGGGCGCGATAAAAATTGTGATTGAAAAGGGGGCGCCAGTGCTGGAAAGTTTGAGAAGCACCTGACTAGACAACGGAAAGCATGGAAATGTTTAAGTTTGTGAAAAATCTACTTAAAATTGTCTGAAATTAATAAGGATACCGTGGTAAATATAAATCAATAAAATTCTTTTTTAATATCCTAGAATAATAATATCAAACAATATACACACAATACAAATAAAAAATAAAATTAAAAAATAATGGATGGCAAACTTCACAGAACCAAATTTATATGTATTGGTAACCGTATTGTAATGTTATTGCCCCATTTCTTCTGATACCAAACAAATACTTGGTACATAGTATCATCAAAATTAGAACATTAATTTCAATATCAAAACTAAAACAACAAGTTGCCCCCTCCAACCCAGAAATGTAAAAAAGTTATTAAGCATAAGTTTCTCAGCCCCATTCTGAAGCTTCAAGCTGTGTTCCATGGAAGAAGAAAACCCGATGGCTAAAAGTCAACAAGTATAAATGAATATGAATGGCATATATAATTTTCTGAGATGTACAAGTCTGTTTCACTTTTTTCTGCATTGAAACAATTGAGAACAAAGCTTTAGGAATTAGCTTTCAACGTCTCATTATTCAAAAGAAGATACTTTCTTCATTCATGCTTTAATCTGTTAAAAAATATTTATAAAATAATAGATATATTTTTCCAGCTAATACAGTAAAGTAAAAAAAACCAAAAATCTTTGATCTATGAAAAAATGTAAAAACCTATAATTGAACAAGAATTGCTTTTGCTTTTATTATTAAGTGGTGCTTTCTGTATGTCAGACTGAACAGATTTTGCATGTTTCAGCTCATGTGCAACATACCCGCATACTATGGTGCTTTGTACCAAAGCTTTATTAATTTTTGTTACTTACATATTATCGAAACTGTTTTGGCGAAAATTATATGAAATAAAGCACTTGGTTGTGTCAAAAAATTTACATGTACAACATATGGAAAATCAGGGGTTGCCAACTTCGCAAATTATTTTGAATGTTGGCATTGTTGCGATAATATGTAAGTACCTAAATTTTCTTCTAACCCATTCAGGACCAGTATTTTCGCCGTTAAGCCTAACCCATTTCAACTGTTGTAATAAAAATAAGCCATGGTTTATAATCATTTCAAATCCAGACAACCAGTGGCGATCACAGACTCAGAAAAGAGAGGAAAATAAAATCTCGCAACATTCCCGAAGTGATCGGGCTACATACATGTAATCATTGTGGATCGAAATTACACACACAGTGGTGGTAGGCTTCCCAATATCCGAAGCAGTTTATCTGTTTCTTCTTCATAGTAAAGCTATGAATGTATTTTATCGTTTCAAACATTTGTTAACGTTATTGCCGGGGTAATTTTATATAATATAATGATTGCTATAGTGACAATATTATATTTTAGTTTTTACCTAAGTGATAGTAAAACACGAAAAATAAAGCAACACGAAAAAAAAAAAAAAAAAGCAGGCGCAAATTTTGCCAGGAGTCCAAAGGAAATAAGGCGTTATGGATGCCTTATCCATTTACCAACAACTTCTTACAGAGCGCAAAAGGAAAACGCAAATTACATTAGATGCCTTCTTTGATAAAAGCAGAAAATTGTGTCATAGATATGATTCAGACAGAAGATACCATGATCTGAAATGTAAAACATACGGACTTAGAATTTTATTTATTTTTTATATGTACATTCATTTATTGTTTCTATAATTGAAGGAAATACAATTTTGTTTTGTATTGTTATAAAACACATAATTAATAAATTTTAATTTGGTAAAAAATACCCGCCAATTTCTACCCATCTTCCCCCATCCTATTATTTACATGTGATGAGTAAAACCTCATTAACGGCCATTATGCTCTTACGGGAACGTGGCCCCGTGAAAATTGTATCTCATTCATTTTCTTCCAAATAAACAACAAAACACTTGGTTATCTTTGGAAATGTAAGTATAAACCAGAAAAATCAATATGTTAGAATTAAAACGTACTTTGGACTGAAGGTCTTGTGTCTTATTATTATAAAAATATCAGATAATTAAGATTTTTTAGAAATACTACTAGCTTTTAAATCAAAACAAAGTATTGTAGCTCTTCGGGTAGTGGTATAACGTACACCTCATATTGGTGGGGAGTACAAGTCCTTGGGAGCCCAAAGCCTGTCAGCCGCCGGGTACCTACCCCTTAGATCCAACTTGGGGCCCAAAAATTTACTTTTCAGGGGCCTAAATGTTCTCTTGTTCGGTGCCACTGTCTTTCTCTTGTACTATATTATAAGATAAATCGGTACTTTACATATGGCAGATTTTTTTCCGCCTGCTGCAACATACCCGGTACACAGAAAAATGTTATCCCAAAGCTGTAATTTTTTGAACTTTGCATATCTAACAGTTTAAAAAGGATGGCGAAACAAAGGTATTATGAGCCATGAAAGTAGCCTTTCTCAGTGGCGCAACATACAGCTCATATTGCAGTTGAGGGCCCAAAAGCCTGACATTCGCCAAGTACCCTTTGTAAAAACTAACATGGAGGTCCAAATGTTCCCGTTATGCCACCTGTCTTTTCAAAACGCACAAGATGCAAATCTGTACTCCTTACATATTATGGCAAATAACGTTCAAGATAACCTTCCTCGCCAAGTTGGCAATACCACTTTTGCATGTGGATGGGGCGAATTGGCGGTCATGTGCTTCGTTTCATATAATGTTACCAAAAGGCTGTGATGATTTGTGTCACTGTGAAAATCTTATTTTAAACAATGCTGATCAATTATTAATAGGACAAGTTATAATGTTGGAATATTAGTAGTTAAGTAGATTTAATTTTTATACTTAATGTCTAATACTGAAAAGTAAAAACATTCTGTGAAATATATTATGCTCAATTCTACCAAATTAATTTTACCTCTATTCTATATAATTTCGTCGTCATAATTTTATTCTTCAATATTCTCGAAAATGAGAGTGAAAGAATCATAAAATAAGAGTATTGAAATTGTTGAAACTTTTAGTTACTTTTTCTATGAGAACTTTTAAGACATTTTCCATAATTTTAATTAATATTAAAAGTACTTTTAAAAATTTTCAAGAAATTAGTCTCCTAAAAAGATTAATAATTGTCAACAAAAACTTTTATATAGTAAAATTTAAATAAATCCTTGAATCTTTTTTAGTATTGATTGGGATAAAATGATGTCTAAAAGTTGTATTTATTCCTACATTCAAGGCACCTTCTACTACTACTATGATACCGATAAAAACTTAATACCATGTTCGCTAACAATTGGTAAAACCGTATTGCATTATATACTGAAACATGTTAATGCCACAATTCAAGAAATATTTGGCCAAAAGTCAATAGTTTTACGAGTGTAACATAATGATGGACCACCTTTCAAAGCAGAACTTTAAATGGCGGTAGTTGACTATGTGTAATGACATAGATAAAGCTTTTCACTTTTTGGGTTGAAGTGTTGAATAGTTAGCTCTTTCCGCGACTTGAATCGGATCGCCAAACAAATCTAATAAAATGCATTACTGGATAACTTTATCAATATATTTTTTTTATTTCTCATTAATATTTATTGTAAAATTCCACTTTGCAATTTCTCTTAACACTTATCGCTAAAGTTGGCTTTGGCGCCTAATTTCGGTTGCTAAAAAATTTTAACTTCGCCAAAGCACCCCACCTCTACAATACCCTTAAACACCCAGGGTGGAGTTTAAAAAGAAGAATGATGCTTACAAAATAAATTTTTGCCTGAATAAATCAAACAATATGACTTATGAATCAAGTGCAAATTGCTTTTTATATAATCCGTCAAAATAAAGTAAACATCCCATTTACCATATCGCTTAGTTGGCAGCTCAACTGTACAAAGAGGTAATTAGTATCAATTTTACCAACTACTTTAACTTTATCTTTTTATTAAAAAATCATGTACTTTTTAGTTTTTTACAAACAAGAGAAAATCAGGTTAAGTAAAATGTAACAACGTACCGAGTACTCTATTTTTAATATGTGCTCCTCCGCGTGTAACGTAGTAGATACGAAATATAGTTCGTAAGATTTAAGAGAATTAGATTTTGTTTTTTGAACCTCAATTTTCAAAATATGTAGCCAGTATATAAAAGAGCTTCTGTAATCCTGAATACATGTTTTTAACAACCTATGCAACATTAATTAAGCATTGGTATTTTGAAAGTACATGTGAATTGAATCAAATTCGATCGAAGCATGCCGTCAAATTCCATCATGCTATATTTACTGCAACAAGAATATCGACGTGCTCATTTTTTGAGTATATGTCTTTTTCTCCGTGTACATTTTTATGAAGTTTTACCACTTAACTTTGAAAATCTAAATTATTTTTTGGCATTTATTGTGTTACAAAAGGTACTCCTTGCGTATCATTGCAAAAGTGCCAACGTTCAAGATATCTCGCCATGTCTCTCGGGTACGCGCTGAATACAAACCAAAATTTCGCTTCGGCAGTAATGTCGCCAATGTACTTCAACAAAATTTCTACTAAGAAAAACAAGAACTACGTTTGATCAAAAACTTTGTCTTTGAACTTATACCCCAGACAAACTTTGAAAATAACGAAAAGTAGATTCGATGAAATAAGCTGGGTGTAAACAAATTTTACAAGCATTTGAACTAGTTCTAGAAGCAATTTTGGCTAATTACAAAGTTATATTTATGTTTCTAAAAGAATTATATTACTTTTAAAACTCTATACAAGCAGAAAATTGAATCCTTTATTTAAATTCAGTCTTTCAATAATAAGTTATTAGAAATATCTTGGAAACATTAGGATAAATAACAGATTTTATAGTTAAAATTTCAAAACAACAAAGTAAGAAAGAAATAGTTTTTTACATATTACGCCGCAACGAAGAAAAAGCCTTTTGACTAAAATAACACCTAATAGGCCTAGGTGTGTAAGTACTTTTTTATCAATTTTTTGTTTAAATAGAAACATTCATCCAGATGGTAAAAAAATTTTTAAAACCCTTCTACATTGAAAGGGTTCTGCAAAAAAGTATAATTGCAAATCAATTTCTAAAACCAAACATACAGATAATTAAACTACAATGAAAAAAATAATTATAAAAAAAAAAAATGTATTTTGAAATCTACAAATGATAGAAATATCCAAAAAAAATATTCCCCCTTTTTTTTTCAAAATTAGTACAGAAATGACATGAAAAAAAACTCTTGGGGAATACAGGAGTAAAGTATACATATTCAAAAAAAAATGAAAATAAAAATTCAAACTTCTAAGAGGAAGAAATACTAACCAATGCATAGTTTTCTTTCTTCCAAGTCTTAGTGCACTTCTGAATCAAAAAGAGTAAAAAAATTTAAATTTTACTAAAAAAATGTTTTAAGCTTTTCTAATGGAAAATCTTTAATATCAAATTTTCAATATAATTTAAGTCCTTATATGTTTATACAAAACAAGTCTTAATTTTTTTTTTGCATAAACACATGAATGTGTTCTTAACTTACAACTAAGATCCTTATTAAAATTGCAAAAACAAAACTTTTTTTTTTTATGAATAAGTAAATGTCTTTAAATGAACACTTTGAACAAAAACTTTTTGCATTATTTACTAGCCCAATTCAACGGGTATGAATACGTGAATGTCTTTTTAAATTACATCTTTCAGAGAAAGCCTTATTGCATATTTCGCAAACATGAAGTTTTTCCTTGGTATGAACATGTAAATGCCTTATTAAATTACCAATTTGATGGAAAGCCTTGCTGCACATTTCACAAACATGAGGCTTTTCATTGGTATGAATAAGTAAATGTGAATTTAAATGGTTTCTTCGAGAGAAAGCCTTATTGCATATTTCACAAACATGAGGCTTTTCATTGGTATGACTACTTATATGTGAATTTAAATGGCGTCTTTGAGAAAATGCTTTACTGCATATTTTACAAACATGAGGCTTTTCCTTGGTATGAGTACGTGAATGCTCTTTTAAATCGCAAACTTGACTGAAAGCCTTGTTGCATGTTCCACAAACATGACGTTTTTCCTTGTTATGAATAAGTAAATGCCTTTTTAATTTACTAACTTGATGGAAAGCCTTGTTGCATATTTCACAAACATGACTTTTTTCCTTGCTATGAGTAAGTAAATGTGTTTTTAAATTACCAACATTTAAAGTTGTTAATTTTACAAACATGAGGCTTTTTAGGGAACACTTAAAAAGCGTTTTAAATGACCAACTTGAGTGAAAGCCTTGTTACATATTTTACAAACATGAGGCTTTTCCTTGGTATGAATACGTACATGCTTTTTTAAATCGCCACCTTGACTGAAAGCCTTGTTGCATATTTCACAAACATGTGGTTTTTCCTTGGTATGAATACGTAAATGGGCATGTAACATGTCCCTTCGATAGAAAGCCTTATTGCACATTTCGCAAACATAAGGCTTTGCATTTGTATGCATAATTAAATGTCTTTTTAAATATGGAATTTGACTAAAAGCCTTGTTACATATCTCACAAACATGAGGCTTTTCCTTGGTATGAACTCGTAAATGCAAATTTAAATTGCTACTTCGAGAAAAAGTCTTATTGCATATTTCACAAACATGAGAGTTTTTATTGGACTGAATACTCAAGTGATGCTTCAAACTATTATTTTGAGAGACAGCCATCAGGTGTTTTTTTCATAAAACTGAATATCTTATTTCAGGGAAGAGCACATATACATCCTTTATTTATTTAAACAAAGAGAAAAAGTTGGTTTGCGGAAAACAGTTTATTAGAATGGTTAAGAAAAAACTGTCTTTTCAATGCAATATTGAAATTAGAATTTTTTATTCTTGTTCGTTTGATTAAACTGCTTTTCTATGATATAATTTATGAAAAACAGCTTGGGAGACTTGATCTTTTATAGAAACTATGATCATTCGAATGAAAAAAATGTATTGAAAATTTTTATGCAGAATATTTTGCTGTAATTTTTTTCCTGTCACTCATGAAATACTTTCACATCTGTGGGAGAAAAAGGTAGCTTGAGATCTGAAAACCTGAATTCCTAAGAAAAGTCCTTAATTTCCACAGAAAACTTTAAAACATAGAAAACTTTACTTCAACACTCCATATTTATGTATGTCATCTTTTTCTCTAAGGAAAGGCAAAACAAAATTTTGTTTCACAGACAACTCAGATTTTTTCTATGTACCTCATTTCCTTCCTTGAGCCAATTTAATTTATGAATTCTGCGAGATTAAATTCTTCTATTCCTGTAAAAATAAAAAAGGAGGATTATCAATAGTTAAATTCTGAAAAAAACATAGAACAATGCAACAATAACTAATTAAGTAAAATAACATCATAGGCTCCAAATTTCATAGGTATCCAAAAATATCTTATTTAGCAGTCTTTGCCCAACTATACTGCAACAT
Organism: Trichonephila inaurata madagascariensis; assembly: GCA_019973955.1. Taxonomy (NCBI): domain Eukaryota; kingdom Metazoa; phylum Arthropoda; class Arachnida; order Araneae; family Nephilidae; genus Trichonephila; species Trichonephila inaurata. The sequence goes on from BMAV01016834.1 coordinate 27,918, forward strand.
TCAAACATTCATTAGAATTGAGTTTTTCAGAGTAAATATCTTACAATTTCACACAAATAATCCATTTTTACTATTATTTATTTGCCATGTCTCATTCAAAGGGAAGTAACTCTATTCTCTTACTCAGTTTGACCACACTTGATCTTGATAATCATTATTACCTTATTAATTTTTCATGATGTAATAACACAGAATTTATATTTCCCTGTAAATAAATACTTAAAGAAGGATTTTTGACAATAAAAGTTCATGATTTGGAACAGTGTATAAGGATGAGTACAGGTCTAATTCTAAAATAATTAATTTAGAATCATTTTAGCACAATAGTCCAAGACTAAATTTACAAGTTTCAAAAATTTACTATGTCTTACAAATGCTTTTTACAGAATTAAAATTTTTAACTTTATAAGAAGTTTACTAAACAGATGGCAGCCTGTTGAGTAATAGGGCATATAAAGCTTCTAGAACTCCTATATTTTTCTGTAGTAGATTTATGACAACATAAGCATTCCTCAATGTAATTAGTATTCATATCTTGTACAATGGAACATAAAACACAAACAGGTGAATCATCAATTTTTTAAATGAAAAAGGTAAACACAGTGGCAGTCTTTCCCAATCAAAAGTCTGAACATAGGAGTTGCAGCTGAATGTGCTTTGTATGAAATAATGAATGGAAATTTAGCCTCATTTACAGGTAATGATGTGATTTCCCATCAGACGGTAACATTCCTCTAGAGCAGAAGTCAGTAGACTTTTGACAGAAAAGAACAAAATTGTCAGTGAAACAAGAAGACTAAGGTATTAAAGAATTTTTATGTATAAAAGTCTAAACTCTATAGGGGACCAGCTCTCCTTAGATATCAATGTCGCACAAGAATGTCATATTCCAATTAATATTTTTATAATCTTAATAATACAGGATTATCAGGAATGAATGACCCGATTACAAAATTTAATAATTCCCAGATGAATAAACAAAAAATGATAATTAAGATGTCATTGTAAAGATACAATACAAAATTTTTTCATACATAACGTTTCTTGACATAAAGTAAATACGAGTTGATTGAAAAAATTGATCGTTTGGGACAGCTTCATCCATGTGAAGGCAGTAATTCAGACATTGCAACTCCTCACAATGGTTCAATGCTCACATGATTTTCAATTTGTATGGCTTAAAATGCAATTTTTTTCTCAAGACAATCCATATGGTAGACTGATGTAACACAAGTTCACAACTAGCACGAACCGTCGATTTCTTTGGATTGCATATTACAGTCTCTCGCACTCTTTTAACATTCTCGGGCGAACAACCTGATCACCCTGGACTTATGCCTTGTCACAGGCATTCTGTTTCCTGGAACTGTTAATACCACCTTCTTAT
>BMAV01016835.1:0-95086 GCA_019973955.1 Trichonephila inaurata madagascariensis
AATTTTTTTTGAAATTTAAATTTTTATGTTATTTATTTGTTTTATTTTACTTAATTATTTTTAAGATTTACATATACATTTAAAAAACCAACTAATACTGCTTATCAATGTATTATTACATATTAATATTAATTGTCTTGCTTTTCATCTTTCTAACTCCTTATTAATAATTGTATAACTGAATTATGTACCTTTTTTTACTTTTTTAATAATTATTACTCCATTTAAACTAGAGAGTACCCTACAAATTTCATAATTATCATTTTTTTTTTTTGCATTTATTTGCGGCCTATATCATTGGAAAGCATTCCACTAAAGTTCAGACCTGATAACAAATTAGTGTTTAAGATATTGGAAGTGTTTTCAGAGCTTAGGTTTTGGTTTCTTTTAAAGCATTTTTGCACTCTTAAATTGAGTTAAGTAAAAATATTTAGCACAATAAACTCTTTCAGTGTGAAACAGTTATTAATTTCTATTTTCACTACTAAAATCGTTTCTGCTTGATTTTTATTAATTTTTTTTTGAGCCTTGTATTTCTTAATTAAGATTGATTTACAGGGACAATTTTTGTTTAAAAAATAGTTTATAAACTTGGTTTTACTTAATTTTTCCGTAAAAAATACCATGGCCAAAACGTTCTCAGGTTTCTATGAGAAACAATATTTCAAAAAGAGATGGAATACTACTGAAAATAATATATCTAAAACTCCTCAGCTGATTTTTAAGATTTCCGCGAATACAAATATTCTGCATTCAAGCATTGCATATAAAACTGAATATTTCAATGATGTACCAAATACATTATGGTAAACATATTGTAGTACTATATTTTAATATTTTAAAGTTGCGCAACAAAAACGCAAACTTAGTAAACTGACCTAATTTAAAACTGAAAATTAAGTTTTATGTACAAACCTTTTTTTTTTTTTAAGTTGGTATCCTTATTATTTTGTACATAAATGCTTTGTGTTTCAAAACTTTTGGGAAAATATTGAGTTAAGATTAGGCTGAATAACCTGTCTTTGTAACAAATGTTATTAAAATTGTGAAAAAATATATTTTGAATTAAAAAAATATTTTCTCAGTCATATTTAATTAAAAAAGTGTTTTAATGTAGAACTTAAGTCGAAAAACAGCCTATTAAAAATTGGAGCTTTAGGGCCTTTTTATTAGATTTTCTTTTATGACTTTACAAACTTTAATTTTATTTTTCTCAGACTTTTAATTTTGGAGATATGTTTTTTTATTCCTAAGACCTTTTTTTCCTGTTCAAGATTTTTTTGTACTTATCCCAAGCGTATGTTCTATAAAGGTTAGCATGGATTTAGGTCGGAGATTTCTAGTTTTTTTTTTTAAAAATATGCAAAAGTTAATATTTAAAAAAAAAATTTTTTTCCAAAAAATTGTAGCTAGAAAAAAATTATTAAAAATCAACAAGAGAACAGAGTTTTAAATACATACTAACTTTTGTTTGCAATAATCTGTTGTTACTTATGCCACCTGATTGACAGAAACATCAGATCAAGGTCAACGAAATTCATCGTGCGGCTAGGGGTTACATTTTTAGGCCTATCGTTAGCCTTAGCATTAAGCACCAGGCAGGTGACAGACGATTTTGCTCGGTTGCACCCCAATTTTGAGGAGGAACACCCTGGGGATGGTCATGTTCCTCCAACCTCTCTTCCCCTTCCACCAACCTCACGAGGGGACTTGCAGCTCAACGGCTATTTAGAGTACCTACATGACCGCGAAGGCACTTTACATTTATCTCCGAGTTTCGAACTCAGACCCTACAGCACCGCAGTCAGCGTCACTAACCACTATACCGGATGGTAGGGTAATCTAAATCAATCTAATAAACAATAATCTAAAAACATAAAATGGCTAAAAAATTTTAAAAATGAGCATTTAACAAAATTTGAAAAAACTTCAAAAATTCTTAATTTTTAATAAATTATATAATGGCTTAATTTAAATAATGGCTGGTCAAAATGATGTTTTACTTTCAGAATCAACAACGTATAATCTGGACTTTAAACAATTATGCTGTTAATATCTCCTAAAAATATTTTTGGAAGGGGTGTCGTGTGGCCTTAAAAGTGAAAAATAAAGTTGTCTTTCAACAAGGAGGCGTTCTATGAAACTGACAGTGCAATTATAAACTTAGCTGAATGAATTCATTTAAATTTATTAATATCATGAATATTAATGGATATTAATGTGTTGTGGATAGATATCATCAACTTCATTATTATAAAAAAAGACGATAAATAAATATTTATAAAATCTTTAAAAGCAATTATGATTTGTTCTTGTTGTCATTTAAAAAATATCTTTTGCGTGGTTAAGAATAATTGTTCCTAAATTTCAAGATTTTTTAATTATTAATTAATCATTAATTAAATTTCTTTATTAGTGTTAGTATAATTATCATTTTCCAGATATTTGATATTTATTGATATTTGTATCTAGACTTTAGTATACCAGTAAAATTTTCAAAAATTACTATGTAAAAATATGAAAGATATTTTTTTAATAAAACTTAATGCTCGTTTAAATTATAAAACTTTATTTGCAGATAAGAGGAATCTAGCTTTAAATATTTTACAATAATGCAAGACTATACAAGATTTATAAATAAAATTTACTCTTTGAAAAACATATGTATTTATTTTATACATTATCAGCTACAAACGTATATATTAATTTAAAATACTTTTTCTTTAAATCAACTACAACAATACATTTAATCTGATTTAATTTAATTGATGATGACGATTTTTATTTAAAATTGCTCAACTTTTCTAAATAGTTTTTTAAAAATCTTTTCAGTTTCATGTTGAAATGCAACTCCTATGCAGTATGCAGAAGCCTGTGGATGTGCATTCCTTGAAAATCAGTATGTCATGCTGTTCTTTTGTTATTTATTTTTTGCAGGTCCTTGCGACGAAATAAAAATCGGTTGATGGGCTGCATCCTGATTTTCATATGGTGAAACCTAACATATATACTGACACACGCCAAAAATGATCAACTCAATTTCAGTAAAAGAGGTTGGATCGAAGCATATAACCATGAAATTTTTCCTTTCACTTTCTTTTCTATCACTTTCAATTTCACTTCTTTGAGATCACCGCAAAAAGATTCACGTAATGTGTTGATCGTGAGAAACGCGTGTCAAAGAAACTGGAACAAGAAAGCATTACTTCCAGTGATGAGATGCAGGATAATTTTACAGAATCAGAAGCCTCTTGCCATACCAACATCGCCATTTACTTCGTTATTTATTGCAATTCTTTCATTATGCATCTGGGTTTTTAGATTGCTATAATGAGTGTAAGGAATCATTGTGCTCGTAGAAATCAATTGACATTTATTTCAGTTCATTGGTTTTTCTTATCTTGCACATATGTAATTCAAAAATAATAATACTCTATTAGACACGGATATGATGGAATATATATTTCAGCACCCAAGTGTTCTATAAGTTAAGTTCTGGACCATCTTTTAAAATACAATTGCGAAAGCTTACAGAATGTTTCATAACTTTTCTTCTGAATAGTGGTTCCGATAATTATTGGAAATAAGTTATTATAGATTGAAAAATATTTTGACATTTCATTTATTACAGTGTAATGCACTTTATATCGATAAATTTAAAAGATCATAAACTTTTAATTTGGGTACGCTTTATATTTCTAGAATCTTAAATGCGTGTTTCATACTCCTAAATATCTATTTCAGTTAAAAACACATGTTTAGGATTTTAAAATTTTTTTTGAAGATTTTTTATAACGTTAGCTTCAGCATTGTGTGTGTGTGTGTGTGTGTGTGTGTGTGTGTGTGTGTGGTGTGACATGTGTGTGTTGATGACGTGTGTGTGTGTGTGTGTGTGTGTGTGTGTGTGTGTGTGTGTGTGCGTGCGTGCGTGTGTTATGCTCATCACATAGGCAAACCAATTGAGAAAAGAAAATAAATGCAAGTTGTATTTGCATAGGTAAACCTTTTGTATTTATTGTTTTCAAAACAAAGGTATGAGCTATTATAATTTTGTTGATACTAAAGCTTATTTTGCTAAATTTATGTGAGGTTTTAAATTTTCAATTTTCTCGAAATAAGTATGTGTCGTCAAGTTTAACAGTGAAACTAATCGTAATATTGCATATATTTCAGTTGATGACTGTATTTGCATCAGAGTATATATTACATTAAAATACCAGCCGTTTATAAAAAAAAATTTCTAAATTTTGAGTATATTGCTACAAGGTACACCTTATATTTATATTTTAAGTAGGTGTTTTTAATTTCATATTGTTGCAGAAATATTTTTAAAACATTTTACCATGACTGGGCTGGCGTAAAAAGTTTCAATTATTTATTTTATATTTACTTAAAATTTTCATATATTACGTATCACAAAATTTCATATAACAACAAATTTAGACACAAATCAAGATTAAATTATAACTTATACAAATTATATATTTCGAAATAACACAACAAAATAAATTCAGTTTATGGTTTCTGCATTTTGCACTAAAGGCCACAAAACAAAAAATAAATATTATGATTCGGTTTGAAATTTGAATTGCCATTTTTAATAGAGTCTCTATGGTAAGAATATCCGGAACTAAATTAAGAAGAATTAACAAGCGATGCAATTATTACGATTTAAAAAATATAATGTTAGATTTTAATTTCCTATATTGAATAATATTTTTAAAAGTCAAGAAGACTTGTATTAAAACATAAACTATATATATTTTAATAACTTTTAGCATGAGAGAACACTTTAAATTCCTTAAAACTGACATTGAAACTTTTACTTTCAGCTACTAGAAAAAATAAATTATTTACATATATCACAACAAAGTTTTGATAATTCTCAAAAATTTAATCATTTATTTCATCGATTACAAAGAAAATTTGTTGTGAATTTACTGCAAAATGGTAGTATTAATAATAAATTTTTTATACTACCGCTTGTTACTATATATTCAGATATCTTATTAGGAAATAAGATTAAATGTATGAGATAAATCAAGTGGCTCAGAATTTGATATCGATAAATATTAGTAAACAGAAGGGAAGTTTTATATACATGAAAGAGATTATTTTAAAAAATCAAAAGCTTGGAGGTTATTATAAAAAATAAAAGAGTCTTTTTTAGTCTTATGCATAATTCAATGATTTATCTCAATTTACTTCTTTAAGCATAAATTACTGCATATTACTATAGAACCGGCACATAAGTTCCTCTAAAATTTATCAATTTCAGCTTGCTTTATTTTTTATCACATGTTTCAAGCTTAAAACTATTCCTTACTAAATCCACAACTTTGAAATAGTCCTGCAATATAACTTTATTTTTCTTTGTAGTTTTGAAAAACTATAAAATTACCGTTTTCACTATCTGATTTTTTTTGAAATTCAAAGCCTTATATATAATAATGACATGCTTTAAATGAATGGATTTTGTTAATAATAGATATTATAGTTTGCAGCAATAAAGTAGTTTTCTGACTGTATGAGTTTAAAATTTCTTTAATAGTAACGCATTATTACAACAATTATAAATTAGTGACGAACATAAGACTTTCAAACGAGAGTGGTTATTTGAAATAGCGACTAAATACCTTTAAATATTTATTATCACATATAATTTAAAATTCCACAATTCTTATTCGAGAGCATAACTTTGTTATATACAGGGGTATTTTACATGGGATTCATTAATTTTTAATGTAGAAGTTCGTCGTCATATTATAACTACTACCTTTTTAAATTAACCATTAAATAGGGTTCTAAGTGTTTCTAACCGCTGAGAAGTTCGTCCAAATCACAAAGACAAACATTACCACTGAGAACAGCAGAAGGAAATTCTCACCATCATTTTGCCCTAGATGTGCAGCATGATGAAACAACGCTGTGTCCTTCAACACTCATAAAATACAGTCAGATTTCCAGAATATTGAATTTAATTACATATCACCAAAATGACGATGCTTTTCTAAGGAAATCCACCTACACAGTGATCTAATTGTTATTAAATGACTACTAAATTATGTAGAATATCTGGTTGCGACAAGTCTAAAGTCTCAAGGTGTTTTACTTTAAGCAAATGGGGTAAACTGATGGTACTATTCAATACCATTGACAAATCGATTAGTTCTAACAATAATGTTTCTTCTCATAATCTTTTCAAATACAGGTTTTGATATTTTTGATAGACAATACGCGTAAATAATCGTAACTAACGGAAAAAACACTTTTCGAGCACGCTCTAATTTTTCCCCGTGTTGGGAGTCACACATTTTTAAATTTTTTTTTCTAATAGTGGTTCCGATAATTTTTGGGAAATAAGTTATTATAGATTGAAAAATATTTTTTATTCCTTATTTATTACCGTGAATACCATACATATCGATAAATTTCAGATCTCCGCTTTGCAATTTAGATACTTCTCTTAAATCTTAAAATGCGTATTTTATACCTTAAATATCTATTTCAAGTTAATACACATGTTTTAAGTTTTAAATTTTGTTTTTTGAAGATTTTTATATGACTAATACAGTGTGTGTGTGTGTGTGTGTGTGGGGTGTGTGTGTGTGTGTGTGTGTGTGTGTGTGTGTGTGGTGGTGCGTGTGCGTGGGTGTGTGTGTGTGTGTGTGTGCGTGTGGGGCGTGTGTGTGGGTGTGTGTGTGTGTGTGTGTGTGTGTGTGTGTGTGTGTGTGTGTGTGTGTGTGTGTGTGTGTGTGTGTGTGTGTGTGTGTGTGTGTGTGTGTGTGTGTGTGTGTGTGTGTGTGTGTGTGTGTGTGTGTGTGTGTGTGTGTGTGTGTGTGTGTGTTGTGTGTGTGTGTGTGTGTGTGTTAGTACTCATCACATAGACAAGCCAATTGAAGGAAAATAAATGCAGTTATATATTTACACTCCGGTAAACCTTTTAACTGTTACTCATTTTCAAAAATAAAATTGTCAATTTTTATTTATAATTTTCAGTAATTACTAAGCTATTTTGTATAAAATTTATCGTGAGTTTATTTTCAATTTTTCTCGAAATAAATTGTGTCGTCAAGTTTAACAGTGAAACTAATCGTAATGTGCATATATTTCAGTTGAGTAAATTTCTTATTGCATACATCGAAGTCACCATATTACATTAAAAATATAGCTAGTTATAAAAAAATTTCTAAATTTTGATTATCTTGCTACAAATTTTTTAACATATTTACTTTATATTTTAATTAGTGTTTTTAATTCATATATTATTGCAGAAATATTTTCAAAGAAACATTTTCTATGGCTAGATTTCCAAGCATTAAAAATTTTCCAATTATTCATTACTATATTTTTTCAAAATTTTCATATATTACGTATCAATATAAATTTCATCGTAACTCAGTTACGTTCTAAAATGTAAGATTCGCAAGTATAACATACAAATTATATATTTCGAAATAACATGCTAAAAAATAATTAGTTTTATACGTTTTATTTTTTGTTTACTAAAACTTACAAAACAAAAAAAAATAAATATTATGATTCCGTTTTAAAAAATTTGAATTGCCATTTTAATAGAAGTCTCTATGAAAGTAAAATGTCCAGAACTAAAATTGAAGGAATTGTTTTCAAGCATGCAATTATTACGATTTAAAAATATAATGTTAGATTTTAATTTCATATTGAATAATATTTTTAAAAAAGTCAGAAGACTTGTATTAAAACATAAGCTATATATTTTAATAACTTTTATGCTTGTAAGAGAACACTTTAAATTCCTTAAAAACTGACATTGAAACTTTTACTTTCAACTTTTAAGAAAAAAATAAATTATTTACGCATATCACAACAAAAGTTTTGATAATTCTCAAAAATTTTAATCGATTTATTTCATCGATTTACAAAAGAAAATTTGTTGTGAATTTTCAAAAATGGTGTGTAATAATAAATTTTTTTATCACTACCAACATTTCTATATTTCGGAATATCTTTAAATAAAGAATGAATTAAATATGAGATAAATCAAGTGAAACAAAATTTGATATCGATAAATATTAGTAAACATAAGAGGAAGTTTTATGCATGAAGAATTATTTTAAGAAATCAAAAGCTTGAGTTATTATAAAAAATAAAAGAGTCTTTTAGTCTATTGCATATTCAATGATTTATCTCAATTTACTTCTTTAAGCATAAATTACTGCATATTACTATAGAACCGCACATAAGTTCCTCTAAAATTTATCAATTTCAGCTTGCTTTATTTTTTTATCACATGTTTCAAGCTTAAAACTATTTCTTGCTAAATCCTAGCTTTTGAAATAGTCTGCAATATCTTTATTTTTTTTTCTTTATTAATTTAAAACAAAATTACCGTTTTTCACTATCTGAATTTTTTTCTTTGAAATTCAAAAGCCTTATATATAATAATGACATGCTTTAAAAATGAATGGATTTTTTATGATGCAAATAATAGATATTGCCTTAGTTTGCAGCAATAAAGTAGTTTCTGACTGTATGAGTTTAAAATTTCTTTAATAGTAACATTATTACAACAATTATAAATTAGTGACGAACATAAAACTTTCAAACGAGTGGTTATTCGAAATAAGCGACTAAATTACCTTTAAATATTTACTATCCTCTCACATATAATTTAAAATTCCACAATTCTTATTCGAGCATAACATAGATTATATACTAGAGTCAACACATCAGTATTCATTAATTTTAATGTAGAAGTTCGTCAAGTGTTATTATAACTCTTACCTTTTTTTAAATTAACCATTAAATAGGGTTCTAAGTGTTCTAACCGCTGAGAAGTTCGTCAAATCACAAAGACAAACATTACCCGCAGAACCTTGAAGGTAATTACTCACCATCATTTTGCCCCTAGATATTTTTGCTTATGATGAAACAACGCTATTGTCCTTCAACACTCATAAAATACGAATCCAGATTTCCAGAATATTAATTTAATTACATATCATCACCAAAATGACGCTGCTTTTCTAAGGGAAATCCGCTACACAGTGATCTAATTGTTAAATGACTATTTTAAATTATGTAGAATATCTGGTTGCGACAAGTCTAAAGTCTCCAAGGTGTTTTACTTTAAGAAAAAAAATGGGTAAACTGATGGTACTATTCAATTACCATTGACAAATCGATTAGTTCCTAACAATAATGTTCTTCTCATAATCTTTTCAAATACAGGTTTTGATATTTTGATAGACAATACGCGTAAATAATCGTAATAACGGAAAAAACACTTTTCGAGCACGCTCTAATTTTTCCCCGTGTTGAGGTCACACAGACACGTCTGATTTCTTTCCGTTGTGAATATTATTACATATTTAGGGGAAAATGGGGAAAGACAGAGGTTACTTTTCGTATTGATAGATCTGGAATTAGATGCATTCATTTTAATAATATATCTTCTCATCAATATGTTCATAATTCAATTTTCTAAGTACTCGTTAGTATTTAATAGAACATAACTAGTTCCTAAATACATTTAGTATTATATTTGAAAAGTTTTATTTATAATAATAAAATATCTGAAATTCATCATCAATTTATTGAACATCGATTTCATTCTGAAAATAAATGTTATAAGAAATATGAAAGTTGTAGTAAAAAACTGAGATGCATTTGAATTTTCAGAGCAGTAACTTGAAAACCCCGAATTATGAAATGGTATATCCATTTTAGTGCCTTATATTATAAGCAACCTTTTTATCGCTGCGGACCAGTCAACGTTTGATAATTTTAGCGCGGCCCGCTGAGGGTGGGACACGCTGATTGTTTATATTTTAGATTGTTTTGATTTAACAGTTTTAATTTAGTTTTACATCTAAATATGCCTTCAGAATAAAATATAGTTACACCAAAAATGAATAAAAGTGATTTAACGTGGAATATTAAGTGATTTCCGTGGAATGTTGCTCAAATCCGAGAGAAATGCACCACTTTAAATGAAATGGCAATAGTTTAGGTGGCCCGGCACCATTTGATCCACGGACCGGTACTGGTCTGCGGACCGGGGGTTCCCTTATAATATGAATTTAACACATTCTAGATGTACGTGTAAGTTGTGATCACAAAAATATAAAATAGTATTAAAACATTTTGAATTATTTTTCTATTCAAGATAGATAAACATTTAAATGAGCTAAATTTCTTAAAAATTTGGATTGTCTTAGAAACGAAAAAATATAAAACTACTTACTACAAAATTTAAAGCAGTCAACATCCATGTGTGTCGTGATAATGCTCTAATTATTATCTTAAAAAGGAATTTAATCTAAAATATGAAATCAGAGTATATGTAACATAAAATTGCTCTGAATTGAAATAACTAATAATAAAATCTTACAGGAAATACAGTGAAATACGTTTAACAAGAAAACGCTTAAGACCAAATATCGGTTAACATGAAATAATACGACGGTCCCAGCAAACTACAATGTATTGTATTTTCGTGCATTTTTTTCTCGTAACATGAAACTAAAATCGCTTAACACGAAAAGACCTCTTCTGGGAATGAACAAAATACGAAAAACACCAGACACTTAGTGAAATGTTAGAAAAAGTTCCAGTATTATTGGACTGTCCTACTGTATCATCCGAAGAATTCGTTGCAGCAGATGATGATAATGTATGTACAGCTCCAATTATGGCGGACAAAGACATTGTGGAGTTTCTTCAAAGCTCAAAAAATATCATCGATGCAGATTCCGACAATGAAAATGAAATGAAAATTATAGCTCCGGTTCCCACGTCATCCGAAATGAGGGACATGAGTATGCGAAGTTATTTAGATGCACATTCTAATGGTGAAATGAATTTAAAAAAATGGACGGTATAGAACAATTTGTTGACAGTGCTAAAAAGGACCACGGAAAGAAAAATGTCTGATTACTGGCCAAAAACTCAATAAATGTTGTTTTTAAAAAAACTTGAAAATTTTGTATTAAATTTTATTAAGTTCTTGCGAACGTTTTTTTTCATTGATTTTTATAAACACATGCATATATACACATCTATATGTAAGTAAAATGTACTCTAATAAACTTTATTTTGATGAATATATGTATGCTTGTTTGTTTTTTTGCAATATCCTTTAACACGAAATTCTTTCAACATAAAAAAAATGTTTCATTCCCCTCAATTTCGTGTTAAACGATTTTTACTGTAGAAAATAAGCTTGAAATACACTAGAAATTTTAGCTTAAAAAATTTTCTCTTTTATATGTGGATTAGATTGTGGTTTTTAGAATATTATATTTGTCATACTATGAATTAAATAAAAGTATTTAAATGTTTCAAAAACATGTTTAATTCATACTTCCTATTCATGCTGATGTTATAAAATTTTCTTACTGATTTAAGTGAAGATAATGGATTTTAAAAAATTTCTCATTATGATTATATATAAAATTAAATGATCATATGAAATATCGAGCTAGAAACCATTCATGGTACTTATAAATCCTGAATTATTTTTTTTTAAAAAAATGTCCTAAGGAAAGAGTTTTTTATTTTCATTTTAGAACAATATTACATGTTCTAAATTAGAACAAGATTAATCTCTAAAATTCTTTTAGAATATTTCCCAAAAAATTTACTCTTCATTTGTATATAACCATACAAATATTATAACACTTCGAGAATTACAAGACTAATATACATAAAATGACTTATTTATGAATTGAGAATTAAGTTTAAGTATCATAATTTCTTTTAAAAAAACGCATTCATATAAAAATAAAAATAATATTATTAAATTCTTTGGTGACGTAACAAACATTCAAAATTGGAAACTAAAAAGATTTTTTAAATTCTTTAATAATCGTAAATATAACTTCAATGGTTTGATGAACTAATAATGAATGATTTATTCTTATAAATAATTATAATAATTATGTTAGAAGTATAATCGAATTGAGACAAAAGTCAAAATATTCTACTTGCTTTTTAACTACTTCATTATAAATTTTATATCCAGTATATTTATCATTTATTCAAAAATATATTGCCTTTCATACAAAAATATTTTTAAAAAAATTAATATATATATATATATATATATATATATATATATATATATATATAACTCCTTTAAATAATATAAATTACTTTAAAGAAAGTAATTAAAAATTTTTTGAAAATTTTTTAATCAAAATTCATCTTTTTGAAAAATAAAATTGTTTTCAAATCATATCAAAATTCATTATTATTTTTAATTGTCAAAAAAACCTTTGATATAATCTTACAAATATTTAAAAATTTTTTAAAACAAAAAAGTTAAAAGGGCTGTTTTTTTAACTTCCTTTTTTTCCCAAAAAAAAGGAAAAATTTAAATTTAAAGTAAAGCTTGCATTAAATTTAGCTCTACATTCCATCAACGTACTAAATAAAAAATGTTTCTGCATTATTCTTTTTTTCTATATTCTTCTAATATTAATTAATAACTAGGCATCATTCGCTATCAATATTTAGATACTTAAAAATATTTCATTCATCAAAGTAGCAAAAACTTTTATCATACTATTTCTTACAACAATGTTCAAAATATAAACCTGCAGAAACGCCTTGATTCTATGTTATATAGTATGTTATATCCTTATACAATAAACCACAGTAATGATATTTCACGCATCTACAAAATAAAATTCCCACGCGGTTTTTAAGGGCTACGCATATCCAGGTTTCCGGTTACTAGGCGTGTTGGGAAGTGTTCTAATAATTTTAGAACTATTATAATAAACATTATATTACATTTTTTCACTACCAAGAATTGATATACCTCAGTACTAAAACAGCAATTTCACATTGCTTCAAATATTTCTCCATAAACAAACCACAAACGTGACGTATCAGCCATTTTTCAAATATTTTTTTCTCTCGGTACTCCATAATTAAGGATAGACTGTTCCTAAATGACGAGGTAGGAAAAATACCAAAAAATTCAAAGTGTAAGAACAATTCTAAAAATCCAATTCTTTTTTCATAAATACAGAAATCATTAGATTTCAATAAAATCATTCTTATGTTATACCAAGGATTAATTCTTATTGTTATGAAGGAGAGACGTGAGATAAAATCATCAATTTCGAAAACATTCCCTTTTTTTAAAATGTTCAATTATTTTTTACAAATTCCTGAGTAAATAAATTTATTTAGCCTTCCTATAAAATAAGTTTGAATAATGTTCGATATTAAAATCTTGAAACAAATATAAGCCATTTAATGCTATTTATCATTCATATATAAGTTACAGTGTAATATTCCTCTAAAATCATGCATTGTGTAAAGTGCTCCTCTGTGGTATGATATAAACTATTACTGGAAATAAAATAACTAATCTTCCAAATGTGTAATTTCCTCAGATTCCACACACCACACACATCACAATTAAGAGCATTCAGTCTTTAAATTAAGAAAAAAAACGTAGCTTTGAATACTATTTTTAAGATCCCATTATACATCGAATGCTGTCCCTTAATACAGCGTTTCTCAAACTGTGGGGTGAATAATCCTACGAGCATATCAAAAAGTTGAAAATAAATGATTATTAAGAAAAAATTATTAATTGACTGAAAAGAAGCAAAAAATACGTATTGTGACACATTTACATTGGTTATAATATACCTATAAATTTATCAGTACTGCACAATGTGTATTTGATTAATAATTTATCAACACTATAAATTAGGAACAAGTTTCATAATTCCTGGTGACTTCTATGGGCTTGTCATATATAAAATTGAATACTTTTCTCGATAATTAGCACAGTTCATAATTAAAATCGTATTGTAGTTTTACGCCATAGTTGCATTCAATGCACTGTTATTGTACGGAGGGGAGCGCGATGAAAATTATGATTGAAAATTGGGTCACAAACATCGAAAGTTTGAGAAGCACTGCCTTAATATCATGAAATTCCCAAATACACCAATACTTATCTCTCTTTATTGAGAGATAGAAAAATCATAAACTACAAAGAATCGAGAATGAGATAAAAATTTTGTGTTATACACATTGTTATAATTTCTGGGCTTCCCCCTCCCCCAATGTATGATTTATATCACAGTAGAAACATAAAATTTAACGAAAAATCATACATTTTATCAAACTTACTCCTTGTTATTACAAACCACATACGTGACGTAACATCCCCATCTCCCAAACGCCATTTCCCCACAGTCCCCCAATAGCCAGGCATTAATGAGCGACAAACAAAAACAATCCACCGTAGAGAAAACCGTAGGGAAAAAAGAAGAACAAAGGGGGAGGAGTGAAGAGAGCAAAGAGAGTGAGAGGAGCGAGAGAAAAATTAAAAGCAAAAGAAAAGAAAAAAATGAAAGTGATAAACGCAGTGATGGGATGAGGTAAGATCGTCCTTCTCGTGTGCTGTTTCATCCATTTGCCCTGATTCCGAACTTGTCTCGGGGGAAGGGGGGCGGAATCAGCCTCCAGTAGGAGATTCAGTTTGCACACAAAGAGACAAGACGGGGGAACAAAAAATGAAAAAAAGGAAAAGAAGAAGAAGAATACGAAAGGGAAAGTGTGATAGGGTCAGATCTGGTGGGATGACACGCTTTCTCGGTTTGGTATATAAGAACCGTGGTGGACGATGCCGGACATCACTTTCCTCTCTGGCTTCTGTCCTCTGTGAGCTCAGGAAGCCCAACAAGGAATCTTCTCTCGATCTAACCAAGGGACTTAGTTCGCCATGAACAGTAAGGTGAGTATCCAATGGATTATCAATGGATGAACAACTTGCAGTTTAGGTCTTGGAACTTGTGATAGTAATTTTTTTTTAAGTCGAGCAGTTCAAAACTATTTTTCTTAATAAATTGTGTTAGAAATGAAATTTATCTTAATTTTTTTTTAAAAAAATTCCAAGCAAATGTCGCTTTTTTTTTAAATATTGAAAATTTTTAAACTGGAGAAGGAGGATGTAGTTTAAAAATGCAGTTTTGAAGAATTCATGGATTAAATTGTAAATCTTGTGAAGAATATAGAATGTAAAAAGGAACTTAACGTAAATGGAATACTCAGGTATTGTTAGGTTGAATAGAATAACGAAAACGCAATTCTAAAGGAATTCAGAAATTATAATTCTTTCTTTTGAGAGAGAAGATTTAGAAATAAAAAAAAAGTTTCATCTTAAGTTTGCTCTGATAAGTGTAAATTCAGTTCTCATTTCTTGACTTTGATTTAGATAAATGGGAATATAGGTAAAACTCTCCATAAGATGACTCCTTTGTATTTTTTAAAAGCATGAATACTAAATAAATTTTTCCACTCTTAGAAGAATCTCTTTCTCAGAGTATATTATTATAAGACCATTTTTTCAGAAATAGTCATACTTATTTTTACTGTAGATAAATCATATTTTATGATATATAAACCAATTCATGATAACTTATTATTTTCTATAGAAAAGATTATTTTTAGTGAAAGTATATAAAAACCATAGAGATTAATCTAAGTATTCATGCCAATAACATGTGAAATGGACTAATTCTGATATTTGAGATTTTAATGTTTAACTTGAAAGAAAGGGCCTCGTTTCTTAATAAAAAACATAATATAACGTTAAAGTATAATTCATCCTGTTTTAAATGTTAAAATTTTAAAAACATACCGGAAATCTTAAAAGCATCATTTTTTGGAGATATTTTTAAAGAATGAAATAACAAATTAAAAATTGAGAGATATTGATTTAAAAATTGATAAAACAATTCTGCAAGTGCAATTATTTAAAATTTTCTGATGTTAATACTTGTTTTTTGGAATTAAGGTTTTGGATATTTTCAGAGAGAAATTTGCTCATTTACAATGAAGTTATTCGCATGAAATTAAATACATTATCATTATTATAGTTAAAATTAATTTCAAAAAAGTATTAAAATATCACAAAATGAATATTTATTTCATAAAACTTTTTGTTTTAATATATTATATGAAATCAGTTTAAAAAGTTAAATGGAGAATCTTATGTGAAATTTATCTTTATATGAATTGCCAGTAAATTATACTTTTGTATATTTTTCTTTTACATAGAATTGCCTTAAAAGATGATTCTCGTTTTATACGCACGAATTGGAAATAAAATTCTTCGTAATTCTTTAATTTTTTAGAAAATGCACTAAAATTTCGTTAAAGGTGACTTTAATTTACTTAAAAAATTAAAATGAATCTTTTCGTACTTGAGTGGTGATGATACATCATCTATTTGGAAAGAGGGAAAAAAGAGGCGAATATTTCAAAGGGCATTGAAAACATTTTCGTCGAATCATTTTTCCCGCGATGAAGCGCCATCTTCCGGAAGTCAGTTGAACTATTTATTGTTCTAGCTATTTGTATTTTCGAATTGCTTTAAGTACTAAAAATTTATGTTGAAAATTCGACCGAGACAATTTTTATTTTTATCAATCTAAAAAAAGTTTGCGAAAAACTGAAAAAAAATATTATTACGATTGCTACAACGCAAGTTAGTAATAATTATTAATTTCGAGTTCCTTTTTTCATTTCCTAAATTACTATTTTGACTAAAAAATGAAATATTTGTACTAAAAATTATTTAAAAAATTTTGATATATGAAAGTAAAATTTAAAAATTTGTAATAAATCTTCTTAATTCTTAAATTCTTAATATAAATCTTCTTAATTCAACAAAATTTCTAGCCTGCATTATTTTATTCAATTTTAACACTTAGAGAAATATGTGAATGTTATAAGATGCAAAAATTTATGACATGAAAGTACTTCCTAGAAGTATTACTTATTTTAACTTTAGTTATTACTATTATTACTTTAGTAATTTTACTTAATTTCATTCTAAGCACTTTAATATATTCTATCTTTCTTGTTAATAAACAAAATTATAATGTTGCCTAATTTAATTATTTTGCACTTCGTGTGGAATACATTAAAAAAATTTTTTTTATAAACTTACTAAATATTTTTATGAATTTTATATGAATAGTCACAAAAAAAGTTGAAAAATTCAAGTTTTTCTATTACTAGAACAATTAGATTTTGATAATAGAATTTTCTGTAAATTGTATCATTATTTAATTTCATTATCTGATAGAAATGATATTTTCAATAACTTTTAAAGCTATAAAATCCTTCAAAATAATAATATTTATAGAATCATGTGATAACTGTATGTTTCTGTGGTAATGTTTTTCTCTTTTACGGTAACTAAATAAGTAGTCTTAATACAAATTAATCAAATGTAATCAGTTTTTTTAATAATTTATATTGTATTTTAAAATTAAAGATTCAATGTTAATACTATTATTTATAAAGATACGATTTACTTGGAAATTATTCAAAAAATAACAGATATTACTGAATTTTATAGTTTATGTCCTGAATCAGTCCTAAAATTATATTAATCATATTTTATATTTTATTAGAAATTTTTAGAAAGTGAATGTGTAAATCGAAAATGCATAGCTGATGTAAAAAACCTTCATAAGCCAAGGGCAAAAATATTTCAATATGTATCTCTCGATTGTGTACTTTATTTTTATTTCTTTAAAAATTCTAATTATTTTTATTTTGGCTTCTTAAATGTAAATTCTGGTCTCCTGCCCTTGACTTTAAAATTTCAAATAGCTAGGAAAGAGTAAAACTTTTTATCAAAGGAATCTACTGTATCTTGTAGAAGTTAGATTCGCAAGAATAAAACACAAAATAAATTTCGCTAGACTTTGAAATATAAAACCAAATTTTACAGCACTAGTTCTACTTATGCTTAAGAGAGATATACTTTGTTTTATGCTTTATATAACACATCTTTTATGATAACTTTAATATATATTTTATAAAGTCTTTTAGAAACTTTTTCATGAGCGCCAAAAGAGTCTTTTTTAAACAATTATCATACATTTTTTACTTAAAATCCTGTTTAAAATTATCACATTTAATTTTAATTTCAACACAATTTCCTACAACTTAGTAATTCCTAATTTGATGGTATAACTTCATGTGTATGAATTCATTCCTTATTGGCTCTATTTATAGGTTTTCCTGTTAAGTATCCTTCTTCTAGCGTCATGTCTAGGTAGAAGTTATCAAAAAGGTTACGGCGGCGGACAAGGAGGAGGTGGCCAAGGCGGATATGGAGGAGCCGGAGGCTCTGGCGGATACGGAGGAAATGGAGGAGGAGCCGGAGGCTACGGTGGTGGAGCTGGAGGAAACGGCGGAGGAGCCGGAGGCTACGGTGGTGGTGCTGGAGGAAACGGCGGAGGAGCCGGTAAAGTTGGATTAGGTGGATACGGAGGTGGAGCCGGTGCTGGAGGTTCCGGAGCTGGTGGATACGGAGGTGGCGCTGGAGGTTCCGGAGCTGGTGGATACGGAGGTGGTGCTGGAGGTTCCGGAGCTGGTGGATACGGAGGTGGAGCTGGAGGTTCCGGAGCTGGTGGATACGGAGGTGGAGCAGGAGGTTCCGGAGCTGGTGGATACGGAGGTGGAGCAGGAGGTGCCGGAGGATACGGAGGTGGAGCTGGAGCTGGTGGATATGGTGGTGACAACGGAGAACAGGTTAGACAAGGTTTTGGTGGCAACACCGGATATGGTGCAGGTAAAGCTGGAGGTGATGGTTCGGCTTTCAATGCATTCGGTGGTGGATATAATAATCAAAATGCTATTGGAGGGGGATACGTCAGTGAACAAGGAGGATTTGGAGGCTTACGAGGGGATATTGGAATAAGGGGCAGTTCTGGTGGCTTCGCTGGTGTTGGTCAAGGAAACTACAAAGGGGAAGATGGTGGCTACGACAATGGTATTAATGTAAGTTCTAGGGAATGCATATAAAAACTGGAAATTTGTTTCACTTAAGTTTTATAATTCTTATAGCTCGATTTTTTTTCTTTTCCCTTTTCAATTTACAAATTAATGAAAATTGCTGAAGCATTTAAATTATATTTGATTCATTTATTTTTCCTAAAAAATAGTAAAAGAATAAGCTACTGAAAAATTCTCGCAAGAGAAAAAGTTATTTTATTTATAAAAGATATTTTAAATATATAAATTTAAGAGATGGCACAAATGATATTTCAAAGAAGAAAATTGATATCATTCGAAACATAAAGAGTAATAACGTTAGGTAAAATTGCAGGGGTACTTTTACCGCGAGAAGATTTTTTTTAACAAACAAATCAAATCTCAAAGTCTTCAAAACCGTTAAAGTTTGCGAAATACGGTAAATTGTTACTTTTATATTATTACATTTTGTAAATCATTCAAAATTCTATCAAAAGTTTATACGAATTCTAAAGAAATGCATAAAATAAATGAAAAAAAGATAAATATTTGCTGAAAAAAAAATTGCTTTTGCCGTCAGCTTGCAAATTATTTGCTTTTTGCTTATTATCGGAAATTTATTCCTAAGAAGGAAAAAAGGAAATGAAATAAAACTTTAGAGTGTATGTTTTCAGGTATAATTTAAGTAGATTTACTCACAAGAATAAATATTTTATAATTAACACATATTTATATGGCATTATATATTTGAGAATGAGAGATTATATTTTAACTTTACCTTTTACTACTGAATAACACATTCTAAAAATATCTTGTTTGACAGAATAAAAATGATAAAATATTAATGTTCAAAGCTAAATATAAAAGAGAATTTAATTTTTGCTCGAAAATTATCCACGAAAAAAGTATTGAAAAAATTGAATTTCAATATTGCAAATATTTTTAACAATATATAAAGTAAATATCTCTTGATTATTATTCAATATTGAAATAAATCAACTGTAACGAAGAAATATATTACACAAAAAAAAAATACACAGATATTATTTTCTCAGCATTTATATTAAATTACGATTGAATGCCCATTGCAAAAACTATATTCAAGAGTAAAAATAAAATTACTTTAAGATATAGATAATATAATACATCTACTTTTCACGTTCTATCTTTAATTTTAAAAAAACAGTGCTTGAATTTTATCAAACTTAAAAACTGAATACCACCGTACCCGTAAAACAATTTAATTTTATCTTGATAAATTTCGTTCAATTAATTTCCTTTCGTATATTCAGGGGTATAACAAAAGACAAATTCCCTCGCGCAAACATCTCAGTAAAATCCAACTTGCACTTAAATCATTATTCTCTTCCATTTTTATTAATAAAGGTATCAAGACAAAAAAGAAACCACTAAACTGGAAAAAAATCAATTGCTTAAGTTGAAATTGCAAAAATAACTTCGGATGCTAAAAAATACCGTAATGCCTATTTTTGAAAATGGGTTTCTTAAAAAAATGCATATTATAAAAATTTATTTTTATTATATTGATATTACAAACAAATTTTGTAAGACCTACTGGAAAATGCTTCCTTTCGGAAATAATTAAAAATTTAAAACATATTTTGTCCACATTTCTTACAAATATATATATATATATATCTTCAGAGAAAACTTTAAAAAATCATAAATTTCTGTAATTTTTGCTTTAAATTTTCTCATAAACTTTGATGTGTTAATATATATATTTATATAGTCAAAAGTTTCTCAGATTAAAGAGATCTAATTACTTCGTATCCATTTATGGACATATATTAACATTTTCTATTATTTCAGTACCCCCCTCAGCCATACCAATTCGACTACAATATTCAAGATGAACAAGGAAACAACAACTACAGACAGGAACAGGGAGATGAAAACGGAAATGTACGAGGTACATATGGATACACTGATGTTGATGGAGTTTACAGAGTTGTAGAATATGAAGCCGATTCTAATGGTTTCCGTGCTAACATCAGAACCAATGAGCCAGGAGTCGGAAAAGATAATCCCGCTGATGTTATTATGACCGTTGAAGAACCTCCAGCAGCTGTTGTTGCAAGATGGGCTCAAAATGATGGACAAAAAGGATCCGCTGGAGGTCGAGGAGGATATGGAGGAGGTGCTGGTGGACAAGGAGGAGCTGGAGGATATGGTGGAGGACAAGGAGGACAAGGTGGATATGGTGGTGGACAAGGAGGACAAGGTGGATATGGGGGTGGACAAGGAGGACAAGGTGGATATGGTGGTGGACAAGGAGGACAGGGTGGAGCTGGAGGATACGGTAATGGTGCTGGAAGACAAGGTGGAGCTGGTGGATACGGTGGAGGAGCAGGAGGTCAGGGTGGATCTGGAGGATATGGTGGACAAGGAGGAGCTGGTAGACAAGGAGGAAATGGAGGATATGGCGGACAGGGAGGAGCTGGTAAACAAGGTGGAGCTGGAGGATATGGTGGACAAGGAGGTGCTGGTAAACAAGGTGGAGCTGGAGGATATGGTGGACAAGGAGGAGCTGGCAAACAAGGTGGAGCTGGAGGATATGGTGGAGGTGCTGGTGGACAAGGTGGAGCTGGAGGATATGGTGGAGGTGCTGGTGGACAAGGGAGGTGCCGGTGGATATGGTGGTAGTGCTGGTGGTCTAGGAGGATCAAGAGGATATGGAGGTGGAGCTGGTAAACAAGGAGGAGCTGGAGGTGCTGGTGGATTGGGAGGACAAGGAGGATATGGAGGTGGTGCTGGTGGACAAAGTGGAGCTGGTGGTTATGGAGGAAGCGCTGGAGGCCAGGGTGGATCTGGAGGATACGGTGGTGGTGCAGGTAAACAAGGTGGAGCTGGAGGTGCTGGAGGATACGGTGGAGTTGGAGGTGCTGGAGGACAAGGTGGATTTGGAGGAGGAGCTGGCAAACAAGGTGGAAATGGAGGATATGGTAGCTCTGGTGGTGCAGGAGGACGAGGTGGATATGGAGCTGGTGGAGCAGGTGGTGCTGGAGGACAAGGTGGATATGGAGCTGGTGGAGCAGGTGGTGCTGGAGGACAAGGTGGATATGGCTCTGGTGGAGCAGGTGGTAAAGGTCAAGGAGGATTTGGAGGAGCAGCCGGTGGAAGCGGATCTGGAAGTTACGGTGGAGCCGGTGGCCAGGGAGGAGCTGGTGGTTATGGAGGACAAGGTGGTAGAGGTCAGGGAGGAAACGGAGGAGGAGCTGGCGGTTATGGTGGATCACAGAAAGGTGGAGCTGGAGGATATGGTGGTCAACAAGGAGGTCTTGGCGGAAATGGAGGTCAAGGAGGTGCTGCCGGAGGATATGGTGGACAAGGAGGAGCTGCCGGAGGATATGGGGGACAAGGAGGAGCTGCTGGAGGACAAGGAGGATATGGTGGTTCCCAAGGTGGAGGAGCCGGAGGAAGTTACGGAAATCAGAAAGGAACCAAATACTAAAACATTCTCTGAATATAATGAACTGCTTATAAAATATTTATAATGATTCTAGCTTTACAAGAATCACTGTCGGGACGTAGTGTCAGTCCTGATCAGTGCCTTGCAGATGTCATCACATTTGAAATCATAGATGAAATGCATTTTCATCTAACATTTTTAACGCGGGTGCTCATTTGAAAGAACTATCTTTTTGTAGCTTGTGTGTTTTTAAGTTGTGTTGCGCACATACTTCTTTCGGGGCAAGCATATTTGGCACAATATTAAGAGTTTTGCCAAATATGTCGTCTTTCGTCCATCTTGTAAACTGCCAACAATCATAATCTGGTGAGATCAAACAAAATGTTTTATCTCATGACTGTAAGATGGAATGTCGGGATTCTTACTATACTCTGTCGAAAAGTCTATTTTTGTTTTAATAAAGTTGTTGTTATGTATAATTGCGTTGTATCTTTAAATAACTTTCATTTTTACAAATTCACTTCCTAGATAAAATTTCAGAAACACGAAGAAAATGCTTAATGTTTTTTTCTGAAAGTAAATGTTTCATCGTGTATATCCAGAAATACTCTAGCAAAATAACTGTAGCACATAAAAATAAATTATTTCATTATATATTTTTATAAAAATTTAAACATAAAAATATAGAACGGTATTATAAACATAATTCAAGCAGAACAAAAATGTTTTTAAAAATCAGTATTTCAAAATTTGTTTTAGCTTTTCCACAATTTAGAATACTTTAAATAAATGAGCTTGTTTATTGCTTATTTTTTCCACAAACACAACTTTAATTAATAAGTTTTACTTCTCTGTAAAATAAAGAAAATCTTTATGAGTAGCTATTTTTCTATGTGTGTGTACGAAATTGCCATTACTAACTTAACTACTTAACAAGTAATCAACTTATCCTTTAAACTTTCTCTTATATTTCTCAGAGCTGTTCATTTTCTTTCATTCTGGGAGTTTAATTCAACTAAAAGAATGAATAGTTTTCATTTATTTACACGCACGCACATAAATGTAATGAGCAATAATAAACTTTATAATTTTCCAATTCTAAAATTTGAGCTTTCTAAAGCTACCTTTACATTTAAAATAAAATTAGCAGTGTTAAGTTAGAAAATAAATGAATAACAAAATATGTTACACTAGTCTACAAAATTTTAATTTTTTTAATCTGGGATATATAAATATATATAATATATTTTCAATATTTATCTTGAAAATATCTTTAATTGTGGAAATTTTCTCTTGAAATTCAGATTTTAAAAACCAGATTTTTACACAAAATACAAATACCTTTACATATGATGGATATTTAAAAAATATCCGACTTTTGCCATAAAAAAGGCATTTTATGTCTGAACTGTTTAATGCCCTTAAAAGTAAGTTCCTTGTACCTTTACACACTCTAACTGACTAATCATTCCACTGCCCAAAACACTTCTGGGTGTTTTATTTTGGAATGGTTGTGACGGAATCTCCTATAGCTAAATTTGAAAATTCTACACTCGTGTATTTTTAGCTTTGAACCGACGTGTGAATAGACGTAAAAGCCACTCAAAAACAGTAAAAAATTCAAACTATCAAATTCGACTATATTTATTTTTTAACCCTTCAGGACAAGCGAAAAGGGAAAGAAAGCGTTTTTCAGGCCCGCTCGTTCCGACAGTATACGCATGTACGGGACCAGGCAAATTTCCATGCTAAGCCTAGTTTCATTTAAAATTCATATAAAATCTTTAATGCTATAAAATACGCTAAAATTTACAACTTACTATCATTGATAATATCTGAATACACAATACAAAAATTTTCGCTATATTTAAAAAAACAACAGCGAATTTTTAAAGAAAATGTTTTCAGTTTAATCAAAAAAAATACTATTTTCACTCTTTCTATCACGATGATTAAAATAAAATAGACACAAAACTTACAACATACTATCTGGGAAATCCCAAACGATAAATTTACTCTCACTATAAACTAGTTGTAGCTTCGACTGATACAAATCTTTTACATAACACCTAATATATTGTTTTTTATTTTTAATTAATCCTTATATTTCTCATGGGTTTCTTTGTATTATATTAATGTTATATTTTCTGTCCTTACGGTTTTGGTAATTCTGGTTGCGACAGCAACGAAAAAGAATCGTTTGTTCTTACTCAATTAAGGTATCCGACTACGTTCGAACATATTTTAAAAGCTCAAAAATGATTTTCATGATATTTAGTGTCATTTAGATTAGAATACATGTATAAAATTGTTTGGAATTATGACAAAATTATTTAAATACACTATTTTGGCAAAGTTAACTTAGAATCTTTTTAAAATTTCCCTTTTTTGGAAAAATTGTTTTTTATTGTATTAATATTTTGCCTGTATATAGCTCAGACCTCTGTGCAGAGGCTCACCTATGATTTTTTTTAAAAATTCGCATTATTTTCAAAGTTACAACCATTTGAAATAATTATCGGAGTATTTTCTTAAAATTTCTCCCTTCTGTTTTTGTAAAACATGGATAAACCGACTTCCAAGTTATGCATTTCAAAAATTCTAGTTGAGCCTCTGTACAGAGGTCTGAGCTGAATACAGGTAAAATATTATTATAATAGAAGCATTTTTCACAAAAGGAGAACATTTGGAAAAAAAGGGTTTTTCTAAGTTAATTTTTGCCAAAATATTTTAAATAATTTGTTTTGTCATAATGTCTAAAAAAAATTTTATATATGATTTTTCTAAGTGATACTAAATATCCTGAAAATTATACATTTATGCGCTTTTTTAAAATCATGGCTCCGAAAACGTAGTCGCGGATACCTTAAGATTGAGTCAGTAAGAACAAATGATTCCTTTTCGTTAAAAAGGAGTCATCGCGTTTTTTCTGTGAAGATTTGCTTTTTAAATATTATTGACTATTAAAATTTTTGTTGTAAATACGAAGCACAAATCAAATACATACTGGAACTATTAATATAAATGTTTGAAGCCCAATAAAGTAATAAGCTGCCCATCTTTTTCCAATTTAGCCAAAATATAAACAGAAATAAAGTTCGCAATAAATCACAACTATTGAAATGCCCGATTCTCTCGAAAAATCTAAACATGTGCAGTTTTTTACATTCATAAATATCTCGGATCTAATTTTTAAAAAAACTCAGAGCCGAAAACAAAATACATTCAAAAACAGCGCCCTCCCCCCTCGGTAGTCTGGGATACTTTTATTGCGATGACTAAACTTTTGTTTCCCAATCTTACCCATGTAGATCTGCATGATGCATGATCTGCAGTGATCATAGAGATCAGAAATTCAAAATCAGTGTTGGTAGGGTTCATTTGGTCCTATAAAGCCTCAAAAGGGATCTACCAACAGCAGCATGAACACAAATTTTGCAGCCACTTAACGCATATTCAAATGACAATCTCGGTGGGCAACATCCGTTTCTTATCTCAAAAACAGCTTCATTGTGATCTTCCAAAATGCTGGTTGCTTTACTTCGATGTGCGGCCCTTTTTGAAACGATTGAATCATTCCTTCAATTGTGTTACCCCCAAACACTTGCTATAAATCTAATACAATGAGAAGCATCAACCTTTTGACAAACTTTTATGAAGTACACTTTCTCAACTCGCTCATTCATCTTGAGAGAAACCAAAAATGCGAAGATCACTTAAAGCAGCACTTTAGCCGGCCGAATGGCACTTTTGGATGCGGAGAAAAAATTAAAAATGTGCATGATGCAGTCTTTCTCCTCTGCGTATAATGACGAAATGCATCTCTTTTGCATATGTGAAAAATTTAATATCAGGTACTTTTTTAACAGATATCACAAATTAATGAAAAAAAATGGAATATCAAAAATGAAAATTCCCCGATACTATCTAGAAATCAGCAAAATACAGCTTTTTCCAATCATTATTATAATTTTAAAATTATTCAATTAAATATAAAAGTTATTTACTTTAAATTTTTAAAGTTACTTAATACGTATTAAGAGTACTTCTGAAAAATCAGGGTTTAATATAGGAAATGGATAATACTTTTTAATTCAGCATATTTAATTTCTGAAAAATCACAAATTTTGCCAATTTTTTGTTAATTACTAACATTTTCATTTTCATTGAGAATATAAAATTATAATTTTCCTTAAAACTTATATGAATTTTCTTTCTAATATTGTACATTTATTAGTTTTTAAACTTTTAAAATAATAAAATTTTTATTCTAAAAGATTCTGACCGTATATTTTTTTATGAAAATAATCTCCAAATTTGTATTTCCGTTTTTTCGTATATAAACTTTTTAAAGAAATTTTTTAAAAAATCATTTAAAACTTATAAGGAGATTTTTTTTTTTTATATTAAAACTCGGCTCCACTAAACTTACGGAAATCACTTCACAAAATCAGTGAAAAAACTGATTTTTCAATTTTTATTGGAAATTAAACTATGATTTTCTGCTTTTTAAGCAGTTTAAATTGTTAATCTAATTAAACTAGAAGTATTTTATCAATTCAAAATATAGAATTGGTATGCATTACTTAAAAATAAGCGTTTACTTTCAATCGCAATTAATCAAATGTGTGACGTAAAACACAAAAGTTCAAAAAAACACATTCTACTCATCTTATAATTTTGAAACTTTTCACACACGTTAATATTATATAGATAAATATTTGAATGAGAGATTATGTAATGTGTGTCAAAACAGCTATTCAAAAGCAATCACGGACAAAAATGTGCACGAATTTTTATCCATGGAAAGTTTTTTACGTTTTACTCTATATGTTAATTTAAAAACAAAAGTTATTCATTTTTTTAAAAAAATTCCCTCTTTAAAGCAATGACAGTAACATAATAGAAGAACATAAGAAAGTTTGTGAGTGTACGACTGTTCACATTTTTCTAAAAATGTTCCTTAAGATTAGTCCTTTTTAACATTATAGAGATAGAGAAAATGCTGCAGAGAATGTGTGATTTATATTATATCTCCTTAAATGATTTTATATTACTTTTAATATAATGAAAGAAGTCTCCCAGCTTCATCATTTATGCATATCAAGGGTGTCCCAAAACTTAATGATAATCGGGTACGAGTAAAAGGTGGGGTCATATCATTTATGGGAAAAATATTTTAAAAAATACCCTACTCTTGGTTAAATCAGGACTGAAACATTTTCGAAAATGTGGAAAATTGTCACGTTCCATCATATCATAAGCTAATGTGACCACAACTTTCGCAATTTTACGAGGATTTTTTTCCCTAACACCACCTTACATAGCCGTTCTATTAATGACAGTTCCAATTCGTTAGTTAAAATTAACGTAATTTGTGTGAGTCGGGGTTGGAGGAAAAGATTTCACCTAACTTTAACTCTCCATAAAAAGAAAACTATTATACACACAAACCCAGGCAAGTTTCTCAAAAGTTGACCCATTTAGTTAAAATTTCAAAATGGTACAACACTTATTCTTTTCTGTGCATAACACTCACAGAAAATTTTTTATTTGCAGAACATCTTCATTTTATAAACACCTGTGTTGATACCTTCCATCACATCATTAGGTATTGTGACCGTTGTTAATCACTACAAATAAATTAAACACCTTCATTGGTTTATTAAATTTAACTCGGCTTAAGCCGGTTTGAGAAAATTATGTCATCTAACTTTGACGCTTCATAAAGAGGAAATATTAAATACCACTCTAAGCAAGTTACTTCAAAAGATGACCCTTTTACTGACAATTCCATGTATACTTAGACACATCTCTATCTTTTCCTTCTACATATCCTACTTTCCTATCTATCCATAACAATCACTGCCGTGTTTTTTTCTTTTACAAAATGACGACATTTTAAAATACTGAATCTTAGGAACGGATATTTTAACTTACATAACTAACTTGGATGGCCTATGGAAAACTCACGTGTACTCCCATGCGTAAAGACTGGTCCAAATTTCAATTTAAAACTAACATGGGGACTAAAATACTAAGCAAAAATATTTACACCGTTCGAGCTAGCCAAAATTTTAAATGGAGCCAAATGCTTGAATTTTCTTCGAAACAATTTGCCAGACCTGCTGGAACACGTACCATTCAACATCTACAGGGACATGTGGTTCCAACAAGATGGATGGCCAGTGCAATATGCGCGTCCATTACGGAAGCATTTGGACATGGAATAAATATCACAGATGGTGGATTGGATGTCATGGTTCATCTTCATGGCTAGCTCATTCACCATACTGAGACCCCGTTAATTTATTTCACTGGAGCTGCATATAAGAAAAAGTTTGTTTTAAACAATCCAAAAAGGGAACCGAACTGTGAAAAGGATTGTTCAAGCATTGGAAGAAATAAATTTAACTAATTATTCCCGACTCGTCAAGCGGTCACTATTAGAAAGGTGTAGAGTCTGCATTTGTGTGATAAACGAACATTTACTTCATCAATGTGTTACAAAAAAATTGCGTTTTATTTTTAAATGTATTGCTTAGTTTGAGTTACATATTCTGAAGATTCAGTTTTTAAGAATGAAGTCATTTTGTAAAAGAAAAAAAATGGCAATAATTATTATGGATAGAAATGTAGCAAATGTTGTACCACTTTGGATTTGTCACTAAAAGGGTCATCTTTTGAAATACCTTTCTTAGATAGTATGTAATATTTTTCTTTTTATGAAGTACCAAAGTTAGGTGACGTCTGGATCAAATCGGCTTAAATTAGGTTGATTTTAACTAAACCAGTAAAAGATTTTTACTATATCTGAAAGTGATTTTTACTCCAGTTTAAAATTCACAGTAGAATTGGGGAATTTGTGATCCCAAAAAATATCTAATGATGCGGGGGAAGATATTAACAGAAGTGTTTAGATGATGTTCTACAAAGAAAAAAAAATCTCTATAATCGTTATGCCCAAAAAAGAACAATTGTTGGGCCATTTTGGTATTTTAACTAAATGAACCAATTTTTGAGAAACTTGCCTTTGTGTGTAATAGTTTCCTTTTTATGGAAAGCCAAAGTTAGGTGACATCTTTTCCTCAAACCCCGACTCGCACAAATTATGTTAATTTTAATTAAACCAGAAAAGTTTTTTGTCTGAATTGGGACTGTGATTATAATATTACGGCCACGTAAGGTGATTTTAGTGAAAATTCATCGTAAAATTGTGAAATTTGTGGTCACAATAGCTAATGATATGATGGAGGATGTCGATTTTCCCATTTTCGAAAATGTGCTCCTCCTCACTTTATAAAGTTCAGGGTAATATTTTATATTTTTTCCCAGAACAGATATAATCACCTCATGCCCGATTATCGCTAAGGTTCGGGACACCCTATATATATATATATAAAGAGAGAGAGAGAGGTAAAAAGAATTTTGTATAATATTCTTTAAGTAGGATATAAACTAAAGGGGGAAATTGAATGAAATTCGATTTACTTAGAAAGATGTTGCAAATAAGAAAGACAATTGAAGTACACATAAAAATAAATTTATTGCTTGATCAAAGCAAAAAGTACAAAATAGAAAAAAAGCAAGAAATTCATCCACCACTTCAAGAACAGAAAGTAATTGCTGAAATTGGTGACAGTGGAGTATGATCATTTCTTGCTGGGACATCACAGTGTTGTTTCATGCTAAGAATAAGAGCCTAAATCAATTACAGAGCTAGATTCTGTCATTCATGCAGTTGAATGGTTTTAAGCTCAGCAACGTCTTTTGGTGAATACTGGTGGACAGAAATCTTTCATCCAAATACCTCCTAAACATGCTTAGTCTGAAGGAGATCTTGCTAGTCATTGTATAAGTGCTTTCTATTTTCCCTCTCAACATATCCCTCACGAGCTGAGAAGGGTGTAGTGTGGCGTTAACTTCCATGAACATAAACTACGGACTAATAGCACATCGAGAAAGACGAACATGAGATTCCAGAACTTCATATATGTACATTATTAAATTTACTGCACCTGCTGCAAAAACATGAAGCTCCGTGCTTCCAGATGACAAGTACAGCTACACCCAAACGTTACTATTACGTTGAGGATCTCGTTCTCTGATGTAATGAGAGTGATAACGTGTTTTGTGTTCCTTCTTGTTTATATTACGCTGAAAATAACACTCTGCAAATTGAATAGTGATTCATTTAAGAACGTTTCATATCTCTATTGGTCATCTGTCTAGTTCCTATATTCTCGACACTATTACACACATAATAGTGTCGTAATAGGCTCTCTTTCACACGTAATCTATTGCATGCAAACTATTGGTCGTTTGGCATACAAGCCAATCTCCCTGAGTCATCTGTAAGCTGTTTGCCTGGAAACCTTTATTTCCATTGTAGAGGAGTCTCAGGCATTTTCAATTAACCTCTGGAGATTCTATTTCTTATAATAAATCAATTTTGAGAACTACTATTTGTGAAGGAACTGTGATATCCTAATTAGTATTATCATTTTAATGGATGTGAAGTAAGAGAGAAAGGAAGAGTTTGAGATTGCGATTGTAAGGTGTAATAGTGTGACGTCTCTCGCGTCTTTCTGATTAACATGACTCCTAAGTTCTTTGACGGCCACGATTAATGGCAAAGCTTTTCCAACCCAATACCAAGAAGAGAAACGGATCGAATATGTAAATGAGATATACTATAAAAGGATAGCGTGGCAAACCTAGATATAGCATAGCGTAGCAGGCTCAGAAATAGTATTGTGGAATTATTCTGATCGATAGAGTGACAAAGCTTAGTGTGAAATCTTGAGGATCAAGAATTAGCTACCTTGCGGATCAAGAATCTTCATATATAAAGTTTATAGATAATATTCTCTAAGTCAAGGAACCAGAACTGGAAAAGGTAATATTAGATATAAGTAATTAGATAACAGGATTATTTAGGATAATTGAGATAGAGGATCTAGTTGCGTGATCTGACTTAAATACGTGATTTAATTTGGGCTTGACTCTCACTCTAATAATAATTGTCAAATTAGAACTTAAGTATTATAAGTTACTCTTAATAAAAGTTGTATTAAGAATTATGTCTCTTCATTTTGATAATCCCACACCTCTAGCTTAGGAACCGGCAAGACATGTCATCACAGGATGGCTATGTCTCAATGGCCCGAACGTATTTAATTCTGGGTTAGGTAATGTAGGTGGAAATAGATTCTACCTGAAATGTACTTTTCAGGGTCGGAGAAGTTGCAGAGTTTATCGAGTGTAACGAAATAATATACAGTTACTTGAAATCCCAAGTAATCTGTCAGGGCTATACTTAAAAAGTCATCTCAGGGAAGGGCTCAAGATTAGTATTCGATATTTGGTTTTCGTTGTTAGTACAAAATACACCCACGGATTTTGCGCAACTCAAAGCTGAATTAGCGAAGGCTTTTCCCCAGATCAAAATAAAAAAAGAACTACAGTCGAGTTTTATGCATCACAGCAGGGAAGAAATCAGGAGGGCTATTTGTTTTTATAGATTACTAAAATAGAGAAGTTTAGAATTAGGAATTCCAAGCAGACTTAGTGGATCATTTTTTTAAAGTTCGACTCGAACCACAGGTACAGGACTATGTGGAGGTGCGAAATCCACAAAATACGATACAACTTTTAGAAGTCCTGGCTAAAATTCGAAGAAAAATATTCTTGAAAATTTACAAGGGGTTAAAAGAACCATAATATAGAAAGACGAGGTCAAAATGCGCATAGGATGCCTAATTTTGAAGCTAATGGTAGAAACTGGAGGAATTCGAAAAAAGGAGTAGACCAAATAACAGAAATGAGTTTTACGAGAATAGCGTCAAAATAATAGAGGGTTCGAGAGGAATAGGTTTAATAATAATGATCAAAGATTCAACAATAGGTTACTATTTCGAAATGAAACGAAATGATAATTTAATAGAGGGACCGAGAAATAAGGGTTCGAGTGATAATTTTCAAAACAGGCGATAGGAAAGCAAAGGGGACGATTAAAAAATTGTAAAGGGTTAATGATCAACCTCAAGAGGGGGTCGACAAGAGAGACAATTAGACTTTCTCCAATATTTTAGCACCGTAGAACTTCCCCACTGCCTATTTTATTAAAAAACATTTTTGAAAAACGCTATGGGACACCGGAGCAGATAAATCTTTTATATCGGAAGAAGTATATGAAAATATTTTTCTATAAACAAAATAAAAAAACAGAGCCCAGGTAATAACAGCACAGGTGGGAAAAGAAAACATGGGGGTTGTAGAATTAAAAATTCACATCAGACAATTCGAAAGAAATTGGTCATTTCATGTTGAAAGATTTGAACCCCATGTATTTGGGGTATCGATTTCATAAGTGGGTCAAAATCAAAGTTTTTTTAAAATGTTTTTCAAAACAGGTTGAAGATAATAAGGAAAAAGGGGAATTTACACGTTATTGGGTCAGAAATGAAGTTAAACATTGGCTACAGTTTTACCGAAAAGCAAGGAAAAAAAATTGGGAAAAATTTTTGGGCCCATAATCAAAGATTTGATTACCCGGGAACAATTAAAAAGGAACAAAAAATCCCCCCGAATGGGTCTTATATAGATTTTTAAAAAACCCGGAAGATAACTTTAATGCAACTTTATGTGAAATTGGTCCCACGTTTTCCCTTTTAATTGAAGGATTTTATTTTATGCGAAACACGCAACGTCTTTGGGGTGAAATGCGTGAAATTTCCAAAATTTTGGGGGAAAAATAATGAGAAATTTCATGACAACCAATAAGTGGACACGTGGGATTTAAAACGTATCATAAAATTGGGATTTTATTTTTCCTACATGAAAAATTTATTGATAAATTGCCCATCCCATATTCCCAATTTAAATCTATAAAAACGCGTTACCAGCTGGTCGGTTAAATAATTATATCAAAAATCCGAATGAAAAGTACGTTAGATTTATTAGGCCCGTATCCTATTCGAGAATAAGACGTAACCGCTTATTTTAGTAAAAACCCGATCATTTCAGAAAAATGGGCAAAATTTAAACCTCTTAAAAAAGGCCTCACTGTAAAATGGGGATATTTTTGAAATTTTAACGTTATGGAGCCCAATAAAATTTAAGTGATAATGGCCCCCAATTTTATATCCGAGTTTTTTAACCAAGGGGAAAATTGGGGAAAAGGCATGTGAAGATTTTTTTAATCGACCACGCAAATGGGACTAAAAGGTTAACGAGATATAGTGCAAATGATTCAAATTTGTTAATGATCAACAGATATTGGGGTCACCCAGGAGTTTGTTACCTATTCGTACGGCGGTGAATGAAACAACGGGAAAAAAACCGGCTGAATTATTTTGGGTCGAAAATTGATTAACCCAAAAAAAGTTATGATATCAAAGCCTAAATTCCCAAAAATTTAAGATATACAAAAAAAATTTAAAGAAGCTAGACAAGTACGAAAATTAAACAAGAAAGGTGGGAAAAAAATTATAATAAATAGAAAGGACATAAAAAAAAAGGTAAATGATTGGGTTTTTTGGGAAAAACACCCGTAAGTTCAGCGTAACAAAGTATGTGCTAAATTTAAACAAAAAAATTTTAGGGACCTTATAGAGTCTTTGAAGAGGAACTTTAATAAATTTTAAAAGGAAATAGGAAAAAAATTCATTAAGTAGATCAAATAAAAATATCGTCATAGGAAATGTGACGAGGTCGAATTAGGGAAAAGGTATCCCAAATAGTATAAATCAAGTCAGGGAAAATAGTACTTCGGAAAAGAAAACCGGATTAAATGAGTCCCAATATAAAGAAAAATCTGGGGGGAAATAGGTTAGAGGCAAAAAAAGGGTTGGAACAAATCAAATCAATAAAAAAACAGAAAAGGGCCAATAAAAAAAATCACTGGTAATCACTCCTAGTTCAGTAGGGGAAAGAAAATAAAAAACAAAAGGTTTAAATATAACCAAGGTATTAAAAGATGGTGTATCGGGGGAAAAAGGGGAAAAAAGAAAAAAGAAAGGGTAATAATAATAGTAATAATAAAAGACAGATGTCATCTAGTGCTATTTCTAGAGATAGGAAAAAGGGCAGAGGAGAATCAGCGGAAGTTCCATATGAAAAGAACTACAACTTGAGGCCACGACGGGGAACGGAGGAACCACGACCAGCCAGGAACACAGTTGGGAAGGCAGGGAAAGGACGACGGGGAGATTACAAGCCTTACAACAAGAAATTCCAGTACAACCAAGGAATGAAGAGTGATGACACCTCATCGTTGAACGTGAATGTGGGAGACCGAATATAAAAATCAGGTTGTATTGTTTCATTTTTATGATCTTCCAACAAGTGGTCGGAAGAATTATTGCAAAGAAGGAAGTCTCGGGCGGTGCTTAAAAGTTATAAGCCAAGTCAAACACTACAATGAGTGTTCATTTAATTTTGGAACTTTTTGACTTGTTAAAAATTTTTTCTGAAGAAAAACATTTGTATTCACACATTTGTTTACTTCGATGTATGACTTCGTGAGATGCGAAAATTCCTTTGGTTATTTGTTATAATGGTTTATTGAAAAATGTTTGTAATTGTATAATATGTGTATATATATGTGTTGTTGTATTGTTACGTATTATGAGGCATCTGGTTCAGGGAAACGCGGCGTAGTCAAGGCACTAACAATAATAATAAAACGGCTGCGCGGCTCTTTTGGGAGTTTTGTTGAAACCAGATGTGGGGATGGAGATAAAATTTATTGTGATATATAAATAATATATGTAAAATTGATTAATATTATAGAAATAGAGACTCAAATAGTTTCATTTCGGGGAGACTGACCCTGAAAATCTTGAAAAGTATAGCTTCAACGTGTTTCCAGGTTGTTAAGAAAGGGAGCAGAAGTACCAGCTCCATATGGTGTTAGATTGGTCTGGCACCCAGAATAATATTTTTTAAGTGTATAAATATTTTAAGTAACGAAATGTAAAAGTGAGAGGGCACAGATTAAACAGTAATTTTTAATTTTGGGCCCTAGTTATTGGAGTAAAATTTATTGTCACGAGTTTAAAATTAAATTGAATATTAAAAATTTAAGATGAGTAATGAAAATTAAAGTCAAGAAAAATTTTTTGGAAATTAAAAAAAGTTAAAATTTAAGATTAAAATTGCAATGAAAATTAAAGTCAAGATAGATATTGAAATTATAAAAGTTAAAATGAAGATTTAAGTTTAAAAAATTTAAATAAAACTCAGAAAACGAAAGAAATTTAGAAATAGAGATTTAGACACGTAATTTATTAAGGGCATTGAGAACCCTTAAGTAAACCACGTTTTTCTTTCGGGGGGTTGTGACGTCTCGCGTCTTTCTGATTAACATGACTCCTAAGTTCTTTGACGGCCACGATTAATGGCAAAGCTTTTCCAACCCAATAAAGAAGAGAAACGGATCGAATATAGAAGAGATATACTATAAAAGGATAGCGTGGCAAACCTAGATATATCATAGGGAGCAGGCTCAGAAATAGTATTTGGAATATTCTGATCGATAGAGTGACAAGCTTAGTGTGAAATCTTGAGGATCAAAATTAGCTCAGGATCAAGAATCTTCTATATAAAGTTTATAGATAATATTTCTAAGTCAAGGAACCAGAACTGGGAAAAGGTAATATTAGATATAAGTAATTAGATAACAGGATTATTTTGGATAATTGAGATAGAGGATCTAAATTGTGATCTGACTTAAATACGGGTTTAATTTGGGCTTGACTTCACTCTAATAATAATTGTCAAATTAGAACTTAAGTATTATAAGTTACTTTAAAAAAAAGTTGTATTAAGAATTATGTCTCTTCATTTTGATAATCCACACCTCTAGCTTACGGGAAAACCCGGGAAAATGGTCATCACAGGATGGCTATGTCTCAATAGTGAATAGGATATTATACACGGCTTTTATCAGAATTTGTGAGTTAAAAGAAAAATCAGGTCAAATTTTAAATCGCCAAAGTGGAGGGGATTTTTGGACTTCTCCGGGTGTTAAGACGTAAGAGGTTATGCCTCAGAACTTACTGTTAAAGTTTAGTAAACATTTATCACTTTAGATAGGATTCTATGGAGGATTTCATTTTTGATGCATATTTATCATTAAGGTTTTGAGATTAAATAAAAGTTAAGTTTTACAGGTGTTGATCATTTTGCTCGCCAAACACTAGTACAAACTCAGATTTGTTTCACCCTAGCTCCAGCTTCAAAGGCACAAATCTTCCGATTTATCGCCTAGTTAGGCACAGAAATAGGTTTTTTAGGCGACCTGCAACAACTTGTCTGTGAAAGTTTTCAACATTTGAAAAGTATACACTGATCAACATTTATGACATTCGACACTTTATGATCAATCATTTTTTAACTTGAATGATTCTGCTCTTTAAAAGCAAATCGGTTAATCTTCTTAGCTATAATAAATGTTTCTGAAAGTGTTGAAATACATAAAGCTCATTAATTAACCCATTGACTGCCAATTATGAGATATCTCGTAGTTTGCACGAAAGTTTAGATTGATTATGTGTGTAATTGGTCACGGAATAATTTATAGCCGCTTGAAATGGCCATGAAAGTATTTGAGAAGCACGAAGATTAACAGTAGAGAGGCAGCAACGCATGAAACATACTTTTCTACTGTTTCATTATCATGCCCAAATGTCGATCCAGGGGTTCGTGAGAGGAAGAACAACACTACAGAAAGTAGAATCTCGTCAACTTACCATTGTGGCGTAAAGGTGTTACCGAAAGGTACAACCGAATTGATCCAACTATTGAATGAAATAACACCTTATACCATAACCTTTGGTTGTTGGGTTTTGTGATGAAAGTCATTCTAGTGAGTATACCACTTTGTCCTGTGCATCTCTAGACACCTCTTTGTTGGTCATCGGGGCTCATTTTGAAGCAAAATTCAACGCTAAAAACAATTATAACCCAGTCATTACGTTCTCCTCAAAGATAAGTAGATAATATTGGTTTGATTCTTTGAAATAACACAAAAATAAAAGTGTTTTCTTTTTATTAAACATTCTCGACTCAAATATCTTTTGATCACCTGGAGAGAGCCGAGGCTGTTGCCCGCTTTCACCCAACCAGACATGACTTTTTGGGAGTATACCTCCACTGGCCTGGCGTGGCTGCTAACGAGGCCTTCCCAATCTGCGGCCACGCCAGAATGGATGGCGACCACCTGCTCCAATGCACTGGACTCGATGAATACCCGGCTGACGACATCGTCAGTCGGTACTGGGAGGCTCGGCGTCAAATGGTCAAGAAGCCAAGCACAGTCGTTGGATAAATAAATAAATATCTTATATGTAAGTGACCTCTTCCACGAAAAAGTGACTCACATCTTAATTTTCTTTACATATTGGTCTCTAATAGCCAGAGATGGTTGCGCTCACAAGAAAGTCCACGCTGTATCTTGCTCCGTGATTTTGAATGAAAAAAGTACAAAAGTAGTTTTCAAAAATATTTTATGAAATCTGTTGCTTTTACACAAATAAAACTATACATGCTAGTGCTAAAAGGCTAATTAAGGTATCCGACTACGTTCGGAATCATGATTTTGCAAAATGTATAAATGAATAATATTTATGATATTTAGAGTCAATTAGATTAGAAAATGTATATAAAATTGTTTTAAGATTAGTATTACAATAAAAACTTATTTAAGCACAAACTATTTTGACAAAAAAGGAACATAGAATGACCCATTTTCAGAATGTTCTCCCTTTGTGAAAAATGCATCTATTATAATAATATTTTGCCTGTATATAGCTCAGACCTCTGTACAGAGGCTCAACTAGAATTTTT
Source organism: Trichonephila inaurata madagascariensis (assembly GCA_019973955.1). NCBI lineage: Eukaryota > Metazoa > Arthropoda > Arachnida > Araneae > Nephilidae > Trichonephila > Trichonephila inaurata. Next base: position 38,075 of record BMAV01016835.1, read on the forward strand.
GAAATACATAACTTAGAAGTGGGTTTATCTATGTTTTACGACAACAGAAGGGAGAAATTTGAAGAAAGAAACGCCGACAAAATTATTTAAAATGGTTGTAACTCTGAAAATAATGTGAATTTCTCAAAATTCATAGTTGAGCCTCTGTACAGAGGTCTGAGCTATATACAGGTAAAATATTATTGTAATAGAAGCATTTTTCACAAAAGGAGAGCATTTTGAATAAAGGCTATTCTAAGTTAATTTTTTGCCGAAATATTGTATTTAAATCATTTTTTTTTGTCAAAATGTCCTTAAAACCATTTTATACATGTATTCTAATCTAAGTGACACTAAATATTACGAAAATTATTCATTTATGCGCTTTTTAAAGTCACAGTTCCGAACGTAGTCGGATACCTTAAATACGTAGTAGCTAATTTCAAATATTGACGGAAATGCATTGAGACATATGTAGTTTGACATAGCACCTTTTTCAATAAATTTTATAAATACGCTAAAAAATTTTATTCGTACTATTCATAGGAGCTTTCAATTAAAACAAGTCTTTCTTTTTCTTGTTTTCTGAAGAACTTCAATGGGATACTAAAGAATTCGATACGTATTCTTTTTTGGGAACATAATTTTACATTTCTAATTTTAAAGATCATAGAGTTTATTAAAAGATAAACAACAATAGCTCTTGCATCTGCCAAATATATTCAAAATCTTATAAATTTTTCTACATTTAAATACTTATCTTCTCAAATCATAGATAGCGATATAATAGCTCAAAAGGGAAAAAATTTTATTACAACCCACTGAGTTCATATATATATATATATATATATATATATATATTTGTGCGCCTGTAGAAAATATTACTTTTCACAAAATGCTTAGTCGTATGTATCATTTTACTGAGAATTTAATTCTGAATTCAATACAAAAAGCAAAATTCAAATATTTGCAAGGCAAAAAAGTTGTGTTGCAATAACTGTTGATATACAACATTACATACTGATGATAGCAGTGAGTTATCAGAGCTTAGTGAGGTTGCCTTTATTCGTTATTACAGCTTCACTTCGATCTTTCATTGAGCTGAAAAATAGTCCTAAGCTCTTCCTTCATTATTACACGATTCCAGGAAACAATTATGTCCTCCGTTAGTTCTTTTTTATTTCATGGGCATCTCATTTGGGCAAGAGTTTTTGATAGGATTGAGATCAGGACATTTTCCTGGTGAGGACAGCAATAATATTTAGTCAAAAGACGCAATAACATTAAATAAAAGAGTAGATTGGACACCAACAAACAGATGTAAGATTATTGTGTTCTAAGAAATTGGTTATTTCCTATTCTGAAATTGCAAGACAAGTGGGTGGTTCAGTGACTACATCTGGAAACCGGAAGTTTTTCTCCTAATATCAGGAGACAAATTCAATAAAAAACAAAGCAAGAAAAGACCAAAAATAGGTTCACCACAGCTGTTGATGACAGAAAAATAAAAAGACTATTTCTCCAAGAAAGAAGAATTTCATCAATGGCTACCAAAAGTGATCTGAATGATGCTGGTGTTTCTGTAAATTCAAGAACAATCATGGGAAAGTTAATAGATGTTGGACAAAGAAATAAATTTTCACAAAAAAGGCTTATCTCAATTTACAGCAAAGCAAAAAGACTGCAGTGGACAAAGGAACACATCAATTGGACAGATGATCTGTAGCCACATGTTATATGGAGCGATGAAATTAAGATATCGTTATTCGGTAGTGACGCGCAAAAATATGTAAGATATACAATAAGAGAAATACTACACCCAGATAACTGTGAAGTACTCACATAGTTTAATGATTTCGTCATGCATATCAGCAGATAGTATTAATCGCTTTCATATCAACGATGGTATACTAAAGGTTAGAAAATACATTGACACCATTCTAGAACCCAAACTTATACACTGGTGTGCAAAACTTAAGCAACAATGTAAAAATTTTGCAGATAGCCATGAAATTGCAGAAAAGGAGGTCTGGAGATCAGTAGAGGGAACACGTAAGTCAGTAGAAACGTCATGCGTATGCAAATATCAGGAACAAAACGTCAGAAACGATGTGATCGTACGCAAAACGCGTGATGTCGCGCGCCTGCTCAACAGTAGAATGAAATGAAGGACGGAGACGCAATTCACCATATTCTCTGCAAGTGCCAGTGAGTCAGTTCGTGAAATATATGGTAGAAGAAATCATCTGGATGATTTCACACGGGAAGAATGATCGGAAAGCTGGAGGAGGGGCGTACTGTCACCAAGTGTAGCTGCAGAGTTCCGGAATCAGCAAAAAGTGTCGTTTCGCGCGCTTGGAAAGCTTTCCAAACCACGGTACAGCTGTTAGAAGGTTGATGTGGCCGCCCGAGGACGACAACTGCAGGGATGACCGATATATCATCCTGCAGGCGAAAAAGTTCGACAGCACTCAGCAAGCACCATTGCTCAGAAACTCTGTACAGCAACAGGTCGACAAGTGTAGCGGTTTACTGTGGCCAGACGCCTTCACAAAGGGGGCCTGTTCACCCGCCGTCCTGAACGCTGCCTCCCATTGAAAGATGGCCACTGAAGCCACCGTTTACAGTGGGACAGAGAGCACAAAACTGGACAACTGATCAATGGAGTCGTGTTTCTTTACGGATGAGAGTCGGTTCAGTACCAGAAGCGATTCTCAACGCGTTTTGATTTGGAGAGAGATCGACCCGGTTTTATCCCAGTAACATCAAGGAAAGGAACATCGTTACGGTGGTCCTGGAGTTCTTTTCTGGGTTGGCATTATGCTGAACGGCGAACTGAGCTTCCCATTTTCGACAGAGGGTCTGTAACCGGGGATCGCTATTGTGAGGAGGTACTTCTTCCCCATCTGCATCTTTCCGAGGTGCCATTGGCCCAGACTTCATCTTTATGGATGACAATGCACTGCCACATCGCACTCTTGCTGTTGAGGAGCTGCTGGAAAGTGAAGATATCACTCGAATGGATTGGCCAGCGTGCTCCCCAGATTTAAATTCTATCGAACATGTGTGGGATGCTTTGGGGAGACGTATTGCCACACGCTCGCATCATCCGGAGTACAACCAACAACTCAAACAGATGTTGATTGAGAATGGCACTCCTACCTCAAAAATGTTGCACCAGCTGGTTCTGAGTATGCGGAGACGGTGCAAAGCAATCATTGTAGTAAGGGGAGGGCATATACCATATTAAAGGAACATCTGCTTGTTGTTCTTCCTGTTGGATAGACAATCATGAGTCACGATACTATGCGTTCAATAAAGCTTGTTTTTGTTTGATTCCATACCGTATGCGTTGTGTTCCTTTTCAGCGCCGATGCTTTCGTCATCCTTTACGTACATAATACTCTCCCTCATTTCAGAATTTATGCTTCAATATTTTTTTTTATGGAATTTTAAAACCCAGGGCTTAAGGCCCCAGGTCCTTCCCCCGGGAATTTTTAAAAAATTTTTTCATTTACTTTTCCCAAGATTCGCCCTTTGCCACACAGTAATTAAAGAAGACTATATCTTATAAGATCATCAGTTTTGCCTGGCCGAAACATCCTGACCTCCCAAACAAAAATTTGGCACCGTTTGCCCTTTCCAAAAAGGGGACCATTAAAAAAAATGAAAAATTGAGGGAAAAAAGAATATTAGTTGAAAACATATGAAATAATCGTGGCTATTGGTAATGATTAACTGAAAACCGTGGCTATGGTAAAGGGTTTCTAAATTGATAATTTTTTTAAATTTGTTGCGAAATTTTCTAACGTCTGGTATTCATTGTTAATCCTATTTATTGTTCTTTAAATACATAGAAATATAAACATCTTAAACACACACAACACAGAAAATACACAGCACAAAAATACACATGAGCGTTACATGATAACAAAGAGAAAAGAGGTAGAGCCATTTCACAGAGAGTCTCGGTTACGGTTATTCCCGTCAGGTGGGAAGCCAATAGTTAATTATTTATACCCGAGCCCTGAAGGCCAGGACCATTGCAAATTAAAAACATGTTCAAGATGAAATTAATGGGAATTATTACATTTCCTCCCTCTGCAAGACGTGTGTGTGTACCCTTGGTACACACCCATATTTCACAGAGATACTATGTATAAAATTAAAATTTAAGTTAACATGTTTTTTTAAAAAAATTTTCCTTTACTTAAACATAAATAAGAAAAGGATTTAGAATAAAGAGAATAAGGCGTTATAAATATAAAAAAATATGCAGTATTAAATTCTAAATATAAAATATATGAGTCCATACCAAGATTCACAAAATTTTACGCTTTCTGTTGAGTTGACCTTATACCTGGGCTACGAAGTAGTTGTTGTTGTGGCTAATCCTCAGTCTGTCTGACGAAGTCGTAATGTTTACAAACACTACTAGTCTCATATAAAATTGAAAAGTAAAAAAATATCAAAATAAAAGTTTTAAACAAATGAAATGAAATGAAAACGGAAAATATTATTAACAAGTAATATAAAAAAAAAATTTAAGTCAATTCCTACTTAGATCAACAAAGAAAAATTTTATTTTTAGCTACTTTTTATTAAATAGTTACAATTAATATACATAGGACAGATTCACAACATTAAGTGGTAATTGATTATTATTAATTATCATTAGAATATCGTATTGTTATCCAAAACAATCGTGTATTTAAATTTTCAGTTCAATTGATTGTTTTAAAACGTGAGAAAAAAATCTTTTTAAGTTTTGACACAAGTCGCCAAAAGGGTCGCCAAAAATTATGCCAACGTGGCTGAATTTGTAATTCTTTGAATAATTAGTTTTAATCAATTAATTTTTATTAATTATAACTAAATTACTGTATTGTCATCCAAAATAATCATGTATTTAAAATTTCAGCTCAATTGAGCGCTTTAAAATGTATTTTATTAATGATTGAAAATTCCACCAAGATAAATAAATAAATATATATATAGAGGTGTGAGCTAATAGTAGGAATTGAAGAAATAGTTGTAAATGACACACATCATGTAAAAGTATAAGTTCGTTTATACTTTTAGATGCCCAAGTTAGCATGACTTGGCAAGGTTGAGACGTGTCCGGCCTCTTGTAGCTGTAAATATGCTGGGACAAAGGCCGCAGTAGAAGAAAGTTGTCTCTTACTTGGGAATTGTGAAGCACCAACTGGCTTCCTGGTACAGTGGGGAGCAGAGTTAGTATTTAAAGGTGAGTCGCATTAAAATGGAGGTTGTCAAAATTGTGTTTAAAAGGACATACTTATGTCCAATTGTAGGCATAAGGAATTATCTGGCACAAATACTGCATGGAGATTATAACATTCCATGTTGAATGTGTAAAAATATGGAAATAGTTATGAAATATTGAATATGAATTCACAAAATAAATTCCTAAAATACAAAAGAATATTTAAAATATAAACATTTTTTAAATAAATCTAAAATTGTATATAAGAGCCCTGAGGGTGAAAACAGGCGGAAAAGAAACAAATTAGGAGATTGAATCACACTTTGCACAATCATTAAGACAACAAGTTTTATTTCTTGTCGTTTATTATACTTTACAATAACCCCCAAAACAAAAATTTCCTGAGACTGGAAATAGAAAGTAAACTTATAAAAAGAATTTTTTTTATTTACTCTATTTATGACTTACTTTTATTATACTTCTTTCTATAAAAACACTGTGTAAAATTCTTTAACAAAAAGTTTAAGTTCGAAGGTAATAGTTTTTTGATAGTCAAAGGTGTAACTTCCTCTGAGGTACTTACTATTCCATCCTGATTACCCTTCTCATTTGTTATTATTTATATCTGCATTTATTTTTATCTATACTTGTATATTCTCTGTATTAATTTTTTCTATATCTGTATATATTCTCTGCATTTGAAAACTCTTCTATATCTCATTCTTTCTAAATGTAAACACATTTACTTATTATTTATTTTTAACATCCTACAACGCTAAGACAAAAACGAACCAGCAGATCTTATTACTAATGATAAAAAGAATATTTTGATTAAAAGAAATTTTTAGAAGTTGTATTTGAAAAAAAAAACGAATGCAAACCGTCAAAAAAAATTACTGACTTTTGTGAATATTGATTTTTGTAATATTCGAATATTATTTTTCTGTATTTTTTAAGCTTTCATCATAATGATAAATAACTTGCATAATAAATACAGATAATTCTTGAATAATACAGGGAAAAGTGATATATTTTAAGTTTAAATTAACTCTCGTTTAAAAGAAATAATTGAATTAGGTTCAGAAAGACTGTTCTTTGTTTCTTTGAAGGTTCACGTTTCTAACAGAAAATGTAGGATTTAATTTCATAATGTTGCTTCAAGAGAGATATGATGATTATTGGTGACAGATCAATCTTCAATATGAAAAGGAAAGCTAGGTAATATCAGCATGACCACATGAATTGGCGTGTTCATCTATAAACTACCACATTACTCCATTAAAAGACTAAATTTCAGTTTAGCGTAACATGAGTCCCATTATACGCAATCGACAGTCATTGATGAAATAAGGCAACGAATTCGTAACCTAACCAGACTATTTACCACTGAATTCGTGACAATGACCCGGGGACCCCTTCTGCAATACCCTTTCGTTCACTCGTATGCATTCTACGATACAACGAAGTCCTAAAATAAATTTATTCACTCTTATTCGTATTCAGTATTTAATGCAAAGAAGTATCTCAATTGTAACACTCTTAGATAATGCACTGCGTTATTTTTTTAAGGTATCCGACTACGTTCGGAACCGTGATTTTGCAAAAGCGTATAAATGGATAATATTTATGATATTTAGTGTCACTTAAATTAGAAAATGTATATAAAATTGTTTTAAGAATAGTATTACAATAAAAAATTATTTAAGTACAATATTTTGACAAAAAATAAACATAGAATAACCCATTTTCAAAATATTCTCCTTTTTGCGAAAAATGCTTCTATTATAATAATATTTTGCCTGTATATAGCTCAGACCTCTATACAGAGGCTCAACTAGAGTTTTTGAAATATATATCTTAGAAGTGGGTTTATCCATGTTTTACGACAACGGAGGGGAGAAATTTTAAGAAAAAAGCGCCGATAGTTATTTCAATGGGTTGTAACTCTGAAAATAATGTGAATTTTTCAAAATTCATAGTTGAGCCTCTGTACAGAGGTCTGAGCTGTATACAGGCAAAATATTTTTATAATAAAAGCATTTTTCACAAAAGGAGAACATATTGAAAAAAGGTTATTCTAAGTTAATTTTCTGCCAAAATATTGTATTTAAATAATTTGTTTTTGTCAAAAAGTCCTTAAAACAATTTTATACATGTATTCTAATCTAAGTGATACTAAATATCAGGAAATTTATCCATTTATGCCCTTTTTTAAAATCTCGGTTCCGAACGTAGTTGGATACCTTAAGTATACTTATTCTGATACATATTATACATATTATGTATGTTAATAAACAAGGAAATTTTAGTGAGAAATTCCTAGGTTTCGCGATTCAGTTACTCCTAATCCTCCTTTTCTTGTTTTATTTATATAACTCGAATTTTATCATTTTTTTAAAGAGATGCTTTTTATATGCTTCCACTCATTTTAATGATTACATCATGAATTGTATAGAACTACCGAAATACGTTCGCCAAAAGCCCTCGTGTAGCTGAACAGTGCGAAGTTAATATCCACTCACTCACTCACCGAAATACATTTCTTTGTCGTGTATGTCAGTAAATTATAAATACAGTTTGAAACATCACAAAAATATTTATCCACGTTATAACAGTGAATGGAAATAACATTTTTGTAAGAATTTGTAGATTGCGCGGGAAATCATAACAATTTAATGAGTTACAAGAAAAGAGCCATAAGGGGTTTCACAAATGCGACGGCCTGTTTTTTAAGCATTTTTAGGGGATTCTTTTTGACAACCTGTAAAAAGATAGAACTTTAAGTTTTTTATCATTAATTTATATGTATTTTAAGAATATGTATATAAATGTTTAGCTAAAATTATCCAATAGAACGTGAATTATAGCGCTCTGAACCAGCACCTCCTGGATGGTGCTGTCTGAACACATTCGCCTCGAAAAAATGGACGCTCACTTCCTCCACGATTCCGACTGATTGGCTTATCTGAAATTTAAAAAATATTAACGGTGTTTTAATCTATAAACTTAAATGCACAGAATGGATTATACTCAACTGAAATATCAAAAATTGGAATTTTGGTAGACCTCTGAAGAAAAAGTTTCGAATTTCATGGGGTTTTGTTATGTTTTTGTTATAAAAAATAGAAATATTTTGAATTTTGGAATGTTCGTAGTCCATTTGGTGCGTATATATGTGCTAAATCCACCCTATATATTTGAAGTCGTTCGGTCATTCTTGAAATATTGAAAATAGGGGTGGTACGCCTAAATGCGGCGGGATGCCGGCAGTAAAATTAACGTCTATAGTACTCAAAGAGAAACAAAACTTTAATTCATAACAAACAAAGATTTATTATGATTAACATAGATAAATAGAGCAATAACAATTTAACAATGAATTTAAGAGTTAAGTAAAATTAGACAAAGAGGCACTGGAACACTTTCTACGACGGGACGACTGGGATAGTACATCCGCTCAGTATGAGGGAACTCGTAGAAATGATAAGTTGTAGGAGGCGCGACAAGCGACAATAGCGGGGGTGTACAAGGTACCAACAGATATGATGGAGAAAGGTTTGAAAAACACAGTTTTGAGAAAAACGCGTTTAAAGTTTAAAGTCCGATTAAAGCAATGAAAATCTGAACTTACCCTCAATCGGCGATGCCCTTCGAAGCTATACCAAGACTAAAACAAGCTCGACGAAGTATTCAATAACTATAGATATATTTCCTTTTAAACCTCTACAAACTTGTCTATACTTGTATGAACATACATTTTCATAGATGGGTCAATGATATCAAGCCGACTGTACATAATAGGTATAGCCTCCGATAGCCAAATCAGCACTCTGAACAGCTGCTCTTCTAAGCTTGTTTATTTATAATCGACTTCTAATTTCAAAAATCTCTTGACCATCGTATTCTAGACATGTTAAATAAGCCATTTCTGAAAAAATTGATTTTTTGAACCCATCACATGGGTGAACCCCATAATTTGTACTCTCATCTCGTCAAACCCAATAGAGAGAGGGAGCCTTTCTATGTTACATAACTCAATTTAACCAGTCTTTTCATTATGCTGTTAAAAGTTCTATCTTTAAGTACTTATTTAGACAAGCTCTGAAACTGAAAATAAGCGTTTTTATTCCCCACCCAATGTTTTTTGCTAAAAGAGAAAGACTCAATTTTTTAAGCCATTAAGTTGACAAAGGAAGGTATATTTTAAGTGAAAATTAAACTTCAGCTTCCCTTTTTAAAAATCCTTTTTATTTTTCTAATTGCAACCTTACGTTTTTTATATCATATATACACTCATGGACAAAAAAATTAGCGCACCAAGAAATAATTGCGGAATAGTAACGAAACTTGGCATCAAGGTACATGTCGGGGAGATATGCACATGATTAGAAATGCAGCGTGATTGCGCATTACGTATAGCTGGTAGAGGGCGTTTAACGTCGTTCTCCATGGAGCATAAAACACGTAACCAAAGCTTGTTTAAGTGTGCTGAATCACTTACAGTTTGAGAGGTTAAGAATCATCAGCATGATGAAAGCTGAGTGGTCAGCTCGGCAAGTAGCTCGTCAATTAGGCCACTCTGATTGTATTTTAAGGAGGTGTTGGGACCAGTGGATAAGAGAGATGTCATTTATACTGAGAAGACCAGGCTCAGGATGCCCACGACAGGCCAGTCGCCTAGAAGACCACCACATCGTAAGAAATGCACGCTTACAACCAACTGCTTCAATGGCCGCCATCCAGGCACAGGTAGCACCTTCACTAAGGGCCCAGCGTCTTCTCGAACCATACGAAGGCGATGATGATTACTTCATGGTATTGTATTTTTTACAAACAGCAGTATATATATATATATATATATATATATTATATATATATATATAATGATTTTTTACATATTTAGATAAATAAATGATCAATTGTTTTTGGTAAAAATAATAATTTCAACCCCAATACTAACTTTTATTCTGATTACTTAAACCTAGTAAAAATTAATCATAATCCAGCTGGAACTAATTATTTGGATGTATCTTTGTATATTAAGGATTATAAATTACGCAGTAATATGTATGATGAAAGAGAGGCTTTTAATTTTAACATTCTTAAAGTTCCATACTGGAATTTGAATCTATCAATCTCTATATATAGAAACATTAATTTTAACTACATTTATCGTAATAATGTATTAGTTAGTGATAAATCTAATATACATTTAAATTTTAATAACACTTTATCAAACATTGTGTTGAACATGGATATCCTGCTAATTTTCTTTACAATTATATTTCTAATAGCTCTCAATGAAATGAATATTTGTAATTAAAATAGTATTTCTTTAATTAGTTATACAGTTATTTAAAAGATGGTGCCACATGTTTAAAAATTTAATAATACTATATTTTATTTAAATATTATTTTGTATGCTTGAGAAGTCTTTTAGTTTCTATAAATTTTATATAATATTTAAGGTCTTTAAATGTATATATTTAGACTTAACTTTTATTTTATCAAAATTTACAAATTTTAATTTTATGCGGTACTACTTGTATCCGGCGGGAAACATAATTTGTTGCTGTACTCACGAAGTCTTATCATCTACTTTATTTTAACTCCATAGTAGTAAATACTAATAGGCTATAATTTTATCGTTATATTTTATAGTGTATTTTATTTGTAATATTTAAATTTCTCCTTACATTATTCCTTCCTTTCCTTATGGCTCAGCGTATAGGCAAATTACAGGATGAAGGTTGGCTAACCCAAAAACTTTGTTTAAACCTGCAATCTTGGTTCCTAAGGTCAGGAATTTGCTATTGTACTACTGTGGCTAATATTTCCTACGATCTTGACTAGTTATATTTAGGTTTTATAGCCTGTTGTATATATTTATGGATTATATATATATTGTAAAATTTATTTCTCAGATTTTTGATTTTTTTTTTTTTTTACAGAAATTAACACTTACTCAAGAATTTTAGAGCATAAAAAATATGAATCTGAAGGTCATATTAAAATTCTTATCAGTAAGAAATTTTTTCGTAGCAACGTTTAGTCTTTTCTGCATTATGTAGGAATGTGTTTTTGGTCCACACTAAAATTTAAATTTTTTGCTCATTTTATCTCAATTAAACTTTTTTTTTATCTAAGACATTTAATTCTTTAATTTCCAAAGTCTTAAGTGTATCAGGACATGCTTCCTTATTAAAATAAAGGAATAGAAAATAATGTTTGTAAGTAAGAAATGAATGAAATAATGATATCCTTAGTATACATCCGTCATTTCCAACGTGGGGCAGGCCCCACCGGTGGGGCATGGCAATATTTTGGTTGGTCATGGGCAGGACGTGCACCCTTCGGCTGACCATACCAAAGAATATGGGGTAATTCGAGAATGAGTTATTAACAGTGAATTGTTTTCTAGTGAGTCTGTGAATGTTCGCGTTAATGCATACATAAAAATATTTATATGTACATGTGTAATTGATACATAAGATATTTCTGGTTTCCCCAGTCACGTGTCTTGGTCGACTAAGAGAGGGTCGTCTGAAGAGCTAATGTTTTCTCGGTCAATCAACGTGCGTGACATTCAGTTTGCTTCTCAGCTTGCTTACGTTTAGCCCTGTGTCACCATAATACCTTGTTGCTCTGTATTTGTTTATAATAATATGTGACTATGTGGAATTAATATGCTATATTACAATTTGGGAAAACTAAAAAATGAATGTATTATTATTTTTATTTATTTATATATCAATTGAACTCAGCAATTATGTAAATTAGCAGTATCTTGCATTTATACCACGCACGCTAAAACTAGACTGTTTCTACAATATTTCGTTTTCGTTGATATTCATATTCCTTATTCAGAAATATTTGTCTTGAATAACCTACTTCTTTAATTAATTGTAATTTTATTTATTTTAATCACAAAACCCTTGCATAAAATGAGTAGTACAAATAAAAAAAAGTTCGTCAATATTCAAAGGAATATTTAAAATTTGGATTCTACCCTATGCATAATGAACGGTCAACTTTCTGCCTCTTATGCCAACAATGCTTGACCAACGAATCAATAAGACCAGGTCGTCTTGAGTTGCATTTGACGTCGAAACATAGTGCATATGTAAATTCAGATTTAAATTACTTTAAGTATTTAAAGGAGAATTTTGAAAAAGGATCAACAATAAAGTCTCTGTTTAATACACAAACTGTTAGCATTAATCGTACTCTTGAGGCTAGTTATGAGATATTGCCAAATGTGGAAAGAATTATATTATAGAAGAGGATTTAATAAAACCATCAATATTAGCATTTCTTAAAACAGTCCTGGAAAAGGATGACAACGCTGTTAAAACCATGCCATTCAGTAACTATACTGTTAGTAGAAGAATAAATGAAATGAGTAATGATATTGAAACACAATTTGTTGAAAAGTTGAAATCCAGATATTTCTCACTACAAATGGATGAATCAATTCTGAGAGACAGTGAGGTCGTATTGTTAGTATATGCAAGATATATCGATAAAGGTGAATTTGCGGAAGAAATGGTATTCTGCCAATCAATAAAAACCACCATTTCCACCGCTGATATATGTGATAAGCTAAATGATTACTTACGCGTCAATAATATACTAATAGAAAACATAACATCTTGTGCTGCAGATGGTGCTCCTGTTATGATGGGCAAAAAAAAAAGGCTGCTCAAAATTGATGAAAGATGAGAATCCAGAAATGATTCTTATGCACTGTGTTATTCATAGAGAGAACTTAGAGGCCAAAAATATTACTTATTACTCCTGTTCTTAATGAGGTACTACACTCTGTTATAAAATGTATCAATTATATCAAAGCTAATGCAAAATGTGAGTGTCTCTTAACACAATTTTGTGAAAATGAAAATGCAGGCTATGTGAGACTTTTACTTCACATTGAAGTAATGTGGCTCTCAAAGGGGAATTGCTTGAAAAGATTCATGGATTTATATGATGTTCTTAGTGATTTTTTAAGTGACAAGTCTGAAATAAAGCACCTAAAAACTGTTGATGGTAAGGCATTTGTGAGTTATTTAACAGATATTCTTGAAAAACTAAATTTGTTGAATAAACAACTTCAAGGACCAAATAAAACTCTTGTGGATGCAAAGACGAAGTTATTTGGCTTCGTTACATTTATTGAGGCATGTCAAAAAAATATTTCTCACAAAAATTTTTGACCAGTTTCATTGGCTAAAAAAATGTGAGGTGACTGATGCTGCTATACTAGTCATTGTGGATCATTTGAAAATAATGGCCTCTGATTTTAAAGAACGATTTTTTAATTTAAAACAAATTGATTTTCCAAAATGTGTGACGCAGCCAATGCTAGTGGATATATCTGATGTTTCGATGCAGTACCTAGAAGAACTCTTGGAAATGCAAAATGATGAGTCCGTTAAAACTTTATTCAATATAAAAGGAGTGATGGCATGGCTTTGTGTGATGAGACAGAAACTCAATACACACATTCAACCAAGTCTGCAAGAAAATTGTTTTACCCTTTCCATCTTCATATTTAGCTGAATGTGGCTTTAGTGCTGTCAATGATTTGTTATCGAAGAAAAGAAATCGACTTGATATCCCTAAACGAGGAGACTTGAGACTTAAGCTGACTGAATTGGAGCCTGATATAAAATTTCTCTGTTGCAGACATGACGCATCATGATTTCACAAACAGACATTTTTACGTGAGCTCAATTTTTATTTTTCTTTATTATTAGTTCGATAATGTAAATGATCAAAGTATATCAGAAAATATTTGCTATTTCTGCATTTCAGTTCTCTATTATATGTTTGGAAACTTTATTTATTTAACTTCCTTCATTTTTTTATTTTTCTCTTTCATGAATGACTTATTTCTTGGAAGCTTGTTTAGATACCAAGTTAATAGCTTTTTAAGGTTCCTTCAGGTGAATAGCCGTAAAATTTTGAATAACAAAATTTAAATATCATGAGGGGGGGTAGGGGCATCAGGATTTTAGAAATACCTAGGTGGGGCATGGCCCAAAATCGTTTGGGAACCACTGGTAAACAAGAAGGTGTGAAAGAATATATGCATAAAAAAGACGTTTAATGATTTAAAGGACTACTACTAGTTTATTCCTTATTAAAAACTAAATTATTTAAATAAATTCAAATAACAATGCGACCAACTTGAAATCGTGTTTTACGGCTTAGAATTTTATTCTGAATAACAGAAGTTTCAATTGTTCTCGTTCGACGTCAAAAGGCATAAAATATAGACTGGATAATCAATCTATTAAAAACTAATGCAATCTTCATTATCTGTAAGCGTATCTATTTTCATCAGGTTAACTAAAGGAAATATAAGCATTGATCTCTGGCGATTTGAAACCATTTAAGATGTACACAAAGGCTCAGATTATAATCTGCAATTCATTAGATAATTGATTCCTTTGTTGTAAGACATTTTTAAATTAAATTTATTTGATCATTGATTGATCAGTCTGTTCAACAATGCACTATCGTTTTCAGACTTGTGTTACCGCCCCCTTTGGTGACCGTATCTTTGATTGTCAGCGTGAGTTAGGGTGTAGGATTTGCAAAAGGAATAGACATTTTAGATTCTTAATATGTCTTTATTAAGAATAGAACTTAAATATCTAACAATTTAGGTAAATTTAATTAAGCGAGAATCTATAATGAACAAATACACAATGATAGTTAAACCGAATCGCGTAATTTAGACCACTTTCTCTAAGTTATAATTATTTTATCCGCCTACTCTCACTTCTAATAATATTACAAGTCCTAATATCAAATAATCAGTCCTACCTTAATCCAAACTTAGATTCAATCTTTATGTGGAAACGTCTGGGCGCGCGTGCAATGGTATGCACCTCGTATTAATGGTTTACTTTCCAGGTAACTTCACGATTGGCTGTCAATTCACGCTTGTATCACTTTTAAACATAATATTCCCCAAATTGCCATTCCACTTACTGAAACTTCTGTTCTTTTAAAAGCTATCTTATTTGTATTTCTCGTTCACATTTCGCTTCTTGGGTTTTGGTTGGAAAAAAGTTGCCATTAATCTTGGCCACCAAAGAACCCAGAGGTTATGTTAAAGAAAAGACGCGTGAGCCCGTCACAGACTGTTGAAAGTTTTTATCATTGATTATTTTAACATTGAATCAGAAAGTAAAATTTAATTTGATAGTACAGTACGTACAGAACTAGCAGTACGTTTGCAAGTGAGGATGTGGATGTTTTAAAATACACTAAAAATAAGCAATTATTATTAAAATATTTACTTCAAAAAGTCACTGGAATACTATTACGAAATTAAATGTAAATAACTCTACATGCCCTGTCAAAATAAAAATATATTACTGTATGATATAATATACGTTTTTACAGAAGATTGAAAGTTCACCTCGAAGAGTACAATCATTATCACAATTGTACATTCTTTGTGCTTATCACTTTAATGAAATTGAAATTTATACTTGCTCTGTGTGAAAATTATTCATACGATGGTCAACAATCAAATAATTATTAAGTGTCAGCTAAGGTAAGCTTTATTTCTAAATGAAGTGGCATTAAGAATAAAACTAAATTTCCTATTTACTTATGTAGACACAAAATATAAAATAGGTATTTAAAAAAATGTATGAAAGTTTTAACCTTTGTCACTTGTAAATTTCGATTCGAGATAATAACAAAAATAAAATATACTACGTATTTCTAGATTTTTTCTTTTTATTATTATTATTATTTTATGAAGAAAATTGCAAAACAGGGAGTGTTGCTGCGAGGCAACACTGAGCTAAAAGGTCAAAATTCATAGTGCGGCAGCACATACTACAAAAGATGGGAGTTTCTGAAGGAATTCTTGGTTTTCGCATAGAATAAGCTCTCTCACATTTTTCATACATAAAATAGCTAAATCCAACACGCTTCGAAAACCTATCTCTCTTGTAGCGCCAAGGTAACTTTGGAATCTCATTGCGCTTGTAGAGTCATCTATCTGTTTGCTTTGGTACCAGTCAAAATTCTGAGTGTAGACCATGGGATACAATGCCTGATTACGTTATAAAATCAATTTTATGCATATGGCATGTGATCTATCAGCATAATGTTTATACTGCAGAGTGTTAAATATGTACTGAGGGGTGGGAATCCCAACAACAAGAAAGACTTGTGTTATATAACGAAATTTGGCTACACGTATTTATACATCTGAAAGATGACATCTATTCAAATCTCGCGCTTCGTGCTTAAGTGTGGCGCTAGCAGTGGCACTCAAAACTTAAAAATCAGGGTTGCTTTAAATGCGTGCAGTAAAGTTTATAAGTGTTGTTTGTTTGTGAAATTTGACGTATTGAGTTGATGTTTACTAAGAATGCCTTTAAGAAGACGAAGAAGCCATTATCAACAGCTCACAGAATTTGAACGAGGTTGTGTAATAAGGCTACGAGAAGGTGAATTTTCTTTCCATGATATTGCAGAAAGACTTGTACGGAATATATCCACTGGGCATGATTGTAGTGAGCAGTGGTCAAGGGATGGTACTGCCTCAAGTAGGGGAGGCCCAGGCACTACTGAAAGGGAAGACCACCATATTCAGAGTACGGCTGTGATGCATCGTACAGCGCCTGCGACAGAAATTTGAGCTACAGTTGGTACCACGGCGAGACAACAGTTAGAAATCGGTTACTTAAGGGATAGTTCCAAGCCAAAACCTATTCACCGAACAAGTATTCCACTGACTCCAAGCGCTTGCGACGCCATTGGTGTCAAGCCGGAGCTCATTGGATGACGGAGTGGTGACATGTTGTGTTTTCTGAGGAAAGCAGGTTCTGCTTTTGTGCCAGTGATGACCATGTGCTGGTCAGAGAAGGCTAAGGGAACACCTGCAACCAAATTGTCTGAGGCCTAGACACACTGGACCTACACCTGAAGTCATGGTCCGGATAGAAATTTCTTATGACAGCAGGACCACTCTCGTGGTTATCCCAAACACACTGACAGCAAATTTGTACTTCACACAGTCTGGTAATTCAACCTATAGTACTGCCATTCACGAACAGCCTTCAAGGGGGAGTTTTCCAACTGGTTAACGTTCGCTCTCATGCCGCTGTTGTAACGCAACGTGCTGTACAGCAGCGGTCGGCAAACTTTTTGACCTTACGGACCAGTACATTCATAATTTAAATCCCGTGGACCACTGATATACATATACAACATACAGGACAATGAAACATTACAAAAGTACAAAAAGAGAAGGAACAAAATATATAGCAAAAACAATGGAGCTACGACCTATTTACCGAGGCGTTATTCTATGAAGTAGTGTTTTTATAACTTTTCACTTATTGTTATGAATTGTGAATTATGTTTCAAAGCAACTTAAAACATAACTTAACGTGATGAGCACATTTTTCTGGGGACCAGCGAAGTTTTCTCGTGGGCCACTACTTTGTCAACCCCTGCTCTTCAGAGTATTGACATGTTACTTTGGCCTATGAGATCACCATATCTGTCTCCAGTTACGTATAAAATATTGTTGGACTATTACTCCAGCATCATCTTCAGCCAGCACTGACCGTCCCAGTGTTGACATAACACGCAAAGAACTCCATAGCCCAAAGTAACATTCGGCATCTGTATGACACAATGCATGCAAGCTAGCAGGCTTGCATTCAAAATTCTGGAGGTTGCACTGGCTATTAATGTAACAGCATTTCACATTTCAAATGCATTTTCTTGAGCTTAAATTAACCTGTTATCTTGAAAATTTAATCAATTAAACATGTTAACTAGACAATTGCATCATCCAAATTTCATTATTCTAAAATTTTTATTGTTAGGATTTTTTCCTGTCAGTGAATCATCGTTTTGCAGTAAAGAAAGAAAGAAAAGACTCTAAGTTATTTTTATGATTTTTAAAATCTTGGGGAGAAGTACTTCAAAGGAACCAATATACGACGTAAAATTAAAGTGGTGCAAATGAAAGTAGTTATTTCCCCAAATATATGGAAAGGAGTGAGAACCATTGTTGTAAACAAAGATAGGTTAAGCTCTTATAAGAGGATTTCCATGATCTTAAAGTTCACCACAAAACTTCCGGGAACCAATAGTCTACGTAATTTTTATAGGTTGAATTTAAAAAATGTTTTGAGACGCGAAATTTGGATAAACTAAGGAGATTTTGGCATTAGTTTTATTAATTTATTTTTTTTAATGTGAAGGTTTTGTGGTAATTTACAGTTGTTATATGTGCCCCAGATGGATGAAGTCTCTACAATAATAGGTCTAATAGTTTATTTTATAACAGAACTTTATTTGAGAAAGAGAGAGAAAAATAAAGGATAATTAAAAAGATATACAATTATATATCTTAGACAATCGTTTGGGTGTGACATCTTTAATATATTTTTTAAGTAATTTTGGAATACAGGATTAAATATGCTTCAAATTCTCAAGATATTTAATTGTTAAATATATTTAGCAATGAAAAAGGAAATGTGTGCGTACTTTTCCGAAAATTATTGTTTTGTTATTTATTTGTGTTAAGAGCAATGCGGTAGATATAATGAGTCAGTTTTCTTCTTACTTTAAATAACTTTTGCAAATCTCACGTCTAGTTTTAATGTGCGTAAACTTATGTTGGTACTGTCATATCATCAGTGAAAACTAAGACACTAATGTTGAGTCTGAAAGGAAAATCATGAATGTCTAGGTTGAAGAAAGTGGAACAGATGATATTACCCTTATATATCATTATATGATGGTGCAATCCAAATAATACACTCATATCCATAAATTAAGGATAATTCAGAATCACGTAGAAATAGAGCTCTAAAATAAATATATCACCCGTAAAATGACTACACACATCCTTAAGAATCATATGCAAATTGCAGGAAGCCACCGGATGACACCGATATTACGTTGCAAATGACGAGAGTGTAAGAGGGGGATATATAAGGAATACTGGCAAAGAAGTAAAATTGTTCGCAAGCACTTTATAAGGCTTTCAGAACAATAACCGCATAGTTATGATACAATGACGCATTTGGATGATTTTTTACGTGGAAGAATTATCAGCCGTCTAGAATGTGGGCGTACCCAGCTGGAAGTATCCGAGAAACTTGGAATCACCCAGAGTGTCCTCTCCAGACTATGGCAACGATTCCGTGATGATCGTAATGTGAGTAGACGTACAGCATAAGTCACCCCCGAGTTTCACAACGCCGAATGAGGGCCGGTATTTGACAGTTACTGCCAAAACAAACAGACGGAGCACAGCATTAGACCTGTCTCGTCAGCTTTCAGCCAATGGTATAAGAGTTTCAAGGCATACCGTGCAAAGACTCTTAGGGCAGATTGGTCCATATGTTCGTAGTCCTGTCAGATGTATTCCACTTACTGCTAATCACTGTCGCCTGCGGTTAGCCTGGAGTAGAGATTATGCATTGTGGACACCAAACAGTGGGTTTGTGTGATGTTTTTGCGACGAGTCCAGGTTAAGCTTGTAGTTTGTTTCTCGGCGGACTTTCATATGGAGAGTGCGGGTACCCGTTACCACCAAGAGAACATCATTGAACAGCACCGTTTCGGTGATGCAGGATTGCTCGTTTAGGGAGAGGGGAATTATTCTGGGTTTCAGAAATGACCTGCATGTTCAAATTAGAACCATGATATGCCAAATCCATCAGGACGTCATTCTGAAACAATATGTGCGTTTGTTTCGGGGTACCATAGGCGCAGAATCTGTGTTTATGGAATTACAACGCCCTTCCTCACCGTACAAACATCACAAACGACTGCCTTCAGTCAGAGGATATCACCCGTATGGACTACCAACATTCTCACATGATTTGAATCTAGTAGAGCATGTGTGGGACATGCTTGGCCGAGAGTTGCAGCTCGTCAACCACCTCCTACATGTCTACTGGAACTTCTGAGAGCATTGCTTGATAAGGGGTGTAATATTCCCCAAAATCAGATCGATAATTTGATACTCAGCATGCCTAGGCATTGTACAGACTGTATTCCATCGTCTGGGAGGCATACTATGTATTAACCCTCATACCAAGCATATAATATTTGTTTTTGTAAAATGGGATTTTTTTTTATTTGCTTCCTGGGTGCAAAAATCGCAATTTTACTAATGATATCAAACATATGGCATCTTTTTTGCTCTTTACTTTTTGTTTAATAATAAGGCTTTACAAATAAGTCACATTTGTTGTGCTTCTGACTCTTTCTTTGCCTGAACTTGCATTATCTTGATTTATGGACATGAGTGTATTTAAAAGTAAGAGTGTTGTGACTTACTTAACATCTCATCTAACATCTCCTAGTTATAAAGAATTGTACATTTAAAAAAATTGGAATACAATTTAATTTCAGAATTAAAATTTGAGAGAGAAGAATGTACTTCAGTTCCTAAATTTTTGAAACACTGATACTGTAGGTAAGGACGGTAAGGTGTTTTATTACGAATTTATCAACTTTCCGCGTTAAAAAAAAAACTCTCAAACTATTTAGAAAATAAAAGACATCAGACCACTGTCAATGAAAAGTATAAATAAGCTCCATTAACTATCAGCAAAATTCTAGCAGAAAAAAAACTAAAAGTTGGATGAATTTCACAACCAGAATAAACTGAAGTTGACATGATCTTCGTTGCATGTCTTCAGGAAATAAACTAAAAATGCATTCCTTCAAAATTGTTCGGAAATTCTAACCGGAAATTGTACAAATTGCTTTGAAAAATATTGAAATAAGCAATATATAAGAATCAAATTACTGTGCAAAAAATGTGAACAAAAATATTTCTTATATAATCTATTAGTTCATATTTATTAAATTAAATTGCTCCTAATTCTGAAAAACCTTTTCTAGCAATCTCCAAGTTTTTTGCCAACCATTACATATTCACAAAATTCTGGAACCTGAAATAAATGACCAAAAAGTCTTTCAACCTTGAAACTTTTCTACTCATAAAAATTTTTCAATTCTACTATCTAAAAAATTATAAATGTGATTTCTATCTATTCATCACTAACTACTTTTATATGCATTCTACTATGGAGTGGATAAATACAATTTTATCTACCTTTTTCCCTCATATTATCTAGCTTGTAACTGTAATTAAAACTTAATAAAACATGAGTATATATATGAACGTAGCTTTGACTATTCGAAATACTTTCATAGACTTCCCTCATTTGTTTATATATTCAACCCATTGGAGTCTTTTCTCAGCCATCTAATGCTGAATAGAAATGAAAAAATCTGAATTCCCGTTCAGTATCAAGACTTTTATAAGATAATACGAGTATATAGATAAAACAAATACCTAGCTGAAAGCATCATCATACTTTATAATATAATGTGTACGCCTTTTAAAAGATAGTAAATAAATAAATGTGGCCTTTTGAAATAATAAATAACACATACTTCAGACATTTATATGAGGTTTCCTGCCCTGTCTTAAATATTCCTTAATTCCATAATTTATACAAATAAAATAGATAAAACCGTGATTAGTTGATCAGAAAAGCATATAATTTTCTTCTTCAATCATCTTCAGTCTCGCAACCAGATCTTGAAAGCCATGTCAAACCAGTTACCTATTTTTATTGCCTATAAAATCCTTACTTGATAGTAATATAGAACAACTTTTAAAATTTTTCAACACAATTTTGAAGTAAAAAGGAGATTGAAATACAAAAGCGTTACTTTTGTTTGCTTTGCTATGAAATCAGCACATTCATAAGTACTTTTGTAGAATGTCTAAGGAAATGTCTGCTTCATTACAATATTAAAAATTTAGTATTCATATTATTTCGAAACACGGTTCTATTAATTACTACAGATCTGCAAAACCTTAATTCAAAATGAAATTAACTTATAACTATTGAGACCTATAAAATTCCAGTAGTTATTTATTAATCTGTCGTATCTTATGTTTCCTATTAAACTGATTTAATCTGGGAAGCGCCCTTATAAAATTGCTACTACAAATTGCTACTAAATAGACATATTAAACAACATATTCGTTGACATTCTAAACATTAACAATACAGATCGAGATGCTACTATTTTAAAAAACAATATTAATGATCCTTTGTTCTTCATAATTCGACACTTCACAACAAGCTAAAAACAGACTACGTTATCTGAACCGAATCAATTTGACAATTAAATCAATTTACTTGGCAGAAAGAGGTCAGTATGATAAATATAGCACCTGGTGTTTGTTAGAAGTTATTATGTCCATCGACAATACAATTTAAGTCTAAATGATTTCATTAGTAATAAAATTCAAACTATATAAAAACATGAAAAAATACCAGAAAATTTATTTTTAAAAAGTGAAAAGACCTTGTATTCTAATTGAATAATTGCATTACATAACTCAAATTTCTTGAGAAATCATTTCAAAATGTGTGATTATACAAATACATATGAAAGTTTAAAATGACTTAATACAAAATCTTATTATCAGGCTGTAGGCTTCAACCAGATGGATTCGTATAATTCTGAGAGAATTACGCTATATACTTTAATACTTTCTCCTCTCAGATATTTATATTTATTTAACTTACGTTTATTAAATGTATTTAAAGTTTATACATATTTCATTCTGTGTTTTTTATGAGAGATTTAATATATATGCTTCTTTCACCGTTTCTGGTGCATGATTACTTCATTAACACGGAAGTGTTTTTTTCTTTCATTACTTAAGAATTTTTAGACGTTTTGAAGGCAATAGATTATTACTAATTGTTATTATAATTTTGTGAATTTAAAATTCTAACACTAAATTCAATTAAATGTTTTGACACATCCTCAAATTAATGGGTACATATAATCCATCGAAGTCCTGACTAATACTAGAATTAATTAAATAGAGGCATTTCTTAATTTAAAACAATTAATAACCTCTGCGTTAGTAAAACATCAACAAATTAGCTTTATTGTATTTAGATCCGAAGAATTTTTGCTGACATTAAGGTATCTGACTATATTCGGAACCAAAATTTTGTGGGAGTGTTTGAATGAATACTCTTTTTGATACTTAGTGTCAGTTGATTTAAAAAATACATATAAAATTGTTTTAAGATTATTATTACAATAAAAAAATTATTTGAATGCAATTTTTAGACAAAAAATGAAGAAAAAAATTATTTATTTTCAAAACATTCTCCTTTTATGAAAATTGCTTCTATAGAAATATATTTTTCCTATGTATAATTAGGACTTCTGTACGGAGCCTTAAATAGGGTTTTCGAAATATATAATATAGGATTCGATTTTCTGCAGATAAATTTTAACAAAAAACACCGGTTATTAATTCAGTTGATCGTAACTCTGAAAATAAAATAAATTTTTAGAAAGATTAGTGTTTTTTTTCCCTCCTAAATGCATAAATATTTTTACAAACAGTTAACTTCATATTCATGAATCAGAGACAGCACTTCTTGTAAATAACTTGACGCAGAAACTTAGAAATAAATGTCAATCGTATATTAAAATCCAAAAGTATTATAATGATTCTTGAACAAAAGTAACCTTGATTTCGATAATTACATAGTTTCACAAAATACACAAAAGAAGTATTGTATAAAATTGCATAAAATCATAGAATACAACATTATCAAAGCAAATAAATATTTGAAACAATTCATCTGAAATGTCATTACTACCAGTTTTCTCTAGTAAACTGACCTCGGAACATCTGTCTCGCATTGCATTGTATGCTTACCTTTTTCTTAATGTTTTATTAGCAATGCTACGATAACTTTTTCCCAATGTTTAATATTTCACACATTTCTTTTTCTTAGCTTTCAATAACGAGATTCAAGGCTAACAACTTTAAAAGACAGTTACATATTTTACTTGAGTTTAACAGCTTCTTAGAATGCCCATTGATAGGATACTTATTTGCTAAGTAATGACTTTTTAAAAAATTATCTTAGAATTTCTACAATAGAAGAGATTTTAAGAGAATACACTCTCTTATTTTACTTTTTAAAAACCGTTGTGTATGTACCAGGTGTCCGCAGCTTATGGCAAGCATGCCACATTTGGCATGTAGTACAATTCTCAATGGCACTCTATACTATTCTCTAAGTTTATAAATTTTTGAGGGAATGAAAGTTAATAATTTTGAAGAGGACGTTATTTGATTAACAACTTCAGAATGATGGAAAGCAACATTTACGAAGTTACGAAAAATAACTCTAACGATAAATCGATAGCTGTTTTAGTTTATTGGATGTCATTGCTGGAGAGATTTAATTGTTTGAAGGAAATTGCATGTACTCTGCTTTCCGCTTTCGAGTCTACATATCTGTGTGAACAAATCTTTTCTCATATGAAAAATATTTTGAGTCTGCAAAGAAGTTTTTTAACAACAGAATGTTCAGAATCGTGTCAAATTGAGAGACATAAATTATATCCCTGATATTGCGTTATGAAGTAGAATGGTGCAGAGACAAGGTTCGCATTAAAAATGTATATTTTTATTCAACTATATTGAAGGGAAATACTCATATTTTATGTTGTTTATTTCTTATTAAATATGTTTAAAAGATACATATTACATGTACAATTTTAAATTTTTTTTACTTTTATGTTGTAGGAATAGTTATACTATATGTTTATTTTTCGTTAATATAAATATCTTTAAATGATGCAAAATTAATACACAATAAAACTCTAAATTTATATTCTTGATCTTTATATTCCCTAACTCAGCAATGCATTCTCGTGGGAGTCGATTTGTTTTAAATATTTCCTACAGTGTTGTACAGGCACGCTACAACTACAAGGTTGCCGACCTCTGGTATATACTGATCAGAAATATTTCGAGAAAAGAAATTGTACCAATAACTAAAACATACAGAAGGAGCATTAATCTGCACCTAGTGTTTGTTATGTATTGCTTTTATAATTCTTAAAATACGGAATATGAGCTCATATTTCCTGATCTCTTAAAGAAAATTCTTTAGAAAGTCTGCAGATAATTATTAAAATGATATTTCGGGTAAATTTTCATATCTTCAATAAGCTATGAAAAACATAATTGTTAGAGATGCTTCCAAAAAAAATTATCTTATTTATTATTTTCAATTTCATTCATATATTATATTTTTTTTTATTCATTTTTTTATTTTAAAAGAATATCCAGTTTATATATATATTATATATTTCTGAAATTTATACAATTGTAAAAATTAAGGTATAATTTTAAGTTTCCGTTTTGATTATAATATTAAAACAAAATGCTAAAATTTTCTTCAAATTCATCATTCTATTTTCACATATTTTTTCGGTATTCACGTTGTCTTTTTTATTGGTATAGAATTTTTTAAAGAAATAATTTTAAAACAAATTTTGTTTCTTTTTTATTGAAACAAGAAATGTAATGTATAATCATAATACACTGAAATGAAGGCATGCTAACGTTTATCTTTTTAGAGATTCAAATGTGAATCCTGGTATATTCCAATACTGTGTAATAAGACATATCTGTGAGACCCTCAAAATATTTCATGTAACCATTCTTAAATACATATCGCAGGTCTTAAAAAACATGTATCCTCAAAGCGTAAAATCTGTGCCCTGTGTTGTAGATCTCAATAAAGCATGCAAGTAATTAGCATTGCAGTAAATATGTAAATCATGTGCACTAGTATTGACACCTACAACTGCTATATACAGAGTAAAAAGAAAGCTGTTCTTATATACTAGAATTGTGAATTTTTTTTTTCGAAATTGCTTGTTTGAGAAGCTTCAGTAAGTATTTTAAGAATACTAAATTCAGTGGAACATGTTTCTGAGTATGACATAGGAATATAATGACGACTTATAGTTAGTGGATTATACTTCAGAGATATAAAGTTTCGTATTTAGATGCAATCAAGCGACTGCGTCGTGAATATAGGTTGGGTGAGTGAATGTTCATTAACGTTGGACTATAAAGCAACACGAGCGCTATTGGCAACGGATCTCAAATTTAAACCTCGGTCAAGTGACGAGGACAACACTTGAGCAGGCCCCTTTCAAACTACCACACCACGTCAACGAGAAGACTGAGCCTCGAGAGATTTAATGTACATCAGCCCCACAACACGATGTGTCTTCAGTGGCACTAGGGCATGAACTCATGAGAACGCAGGCCACAAGTTCGTGACCATAACCACTAAGATACCACCACAATGAAGTGAATATATGATCGATGTTTGCAGAAGGAACGGATCTACCATTGAGAAGGATTGCACCAGCTTTGTCTCTCAATCGATTGTGTATTGGTAATGATTGCCAAGCCGCTACATGAAATATGGATTTCTTTGTATTTTGCAAATCAAATGGGGCTGTTATTTCAACCTTTTACTCTTATATCTTATCTTTTTGTTTAATAAATATGTCTTATACTTCTTTTCATCATGTTGCATTTGGGATGACCAACAGTATATATCGCAAGGAAAAAATATTCAAATGAAAAATGATGTCATCTTAAAATCAAACGTTTTTCAACAAATACACTCACAATTTAATGTGTGTAATACTGGACATTCTTTAATTTAATATAATTCCTTTTAACCAATTATTTATATACCCTTGGAATATGTATTAAACTACTCAATAATATTCGGAATGTAATAAGCAATCAAAAATAAACCTAAAACCCAAGCAAATACAAGTATCGTAAAATGTGTGTATTGTTTGATATTTAAGTACAATGTTTTTTTCTTTTACTATAGAATTATCTTATTTTCTTTACTTGACATTTACATAAACACTGAGCAAAAAATAACAGTATTTTGAAAACGTTGGTTAATATTTATAAAAAAGGAATTGAAGGAATATATAAATTGGATTTACAATCATTAACTCAAAAATTAGGCTTGCAATTTATAGAAAAGGGCCCAATTCAAGGGCACAGGCATGTGTAAATAATATTTTTGGCCTTTTAGCAATACCACTTAGTAGTAATTAATTTTTGTTTCAACTAACTCATTACTTTTACCTCTTCTTCAAATACTTGTGTCATTAAATAAATCTCAACAATATCCAGCATTACTAAAACTAATTTTGTTTTCGTAATACATGCTCAACTTCGTAAGTTTCTTTTTGTAGTTGTATGAAGATACTAACAAACCACTAGCAATAACAAAGTTAGTTTATACTGCGTGTTCCATTTACATATTAACTTGCTGAGGTACATCTATAACAGGGGTGACCAACCCAAATGATTTTGCGCGAGCCACTTCGGAAAAATTTTATAATCCTGAGGGGCATATAAAAATATATATCTTTATGTTACATTTGAACTAATTACAAAAATTTATTGGAGTGAAAATTTAAACAGAATGAACTATTATTATTGTTTTCATTATTTTTCATGTATAAAAACATAGATAATATAATAATTATAATGGAATGATCAAATAATGTTCAATTTATTTAAATAATAAGATATTTGTTTCTCTCAATTCTTTCACTTCGTTCTTGCAAGTCGATCTCGATGCGTGTACTTGCACATTGTAATTGATGTTACAGGTTATCGTTCGATAAGTTTGAGAATGATTTATGTTTGATAAATTTCGTTTTCGAAAAGAACAATTTGCAGGTGTAAGTTGAAAAAAGGTGCAGGAATCATGCGTGATGCTGCGGGGCATTGCTGCAATGCAATACTGCCAATTTCTAAGTATCTATAAAAACAAAAGCAACGTGATAAAATAGAAACAATTATGGGATTTATTTGTTACAAAACACTACAATAAAAACAAAAATATTGCACAAAATAATCGTATTTTGGAAAGTTGTAAAGAATCTCGGGTGCTGTATTGAGCCCATAGGTTTCGGTTTGGCCATTCCTGATCTATAACATTTTTCAAGAATATGGGCTACATTACTTCAATAATTGTATCATATTGTAGTTAGAGAAACTCTCGTTTTTATTAATTAAATAAACAATATAACTTAAATCATTTACCTCTTTTTTAGCGTTATGAACCGAAATATGTAAGCTATTAACAATTAAAACTGCCGTGCAGCACCTGCAGTTCTTGTCACAAAATGGATCTTTTCATTCACAACAACAATCCTAAGAATCTTGTTATTAATTTACGCACAAAGAAATTAATCAAAGTTGATTTACTATCAATGTTAATTTTTCCATATTAGGCAGTGCACGTGAGTGAATCCACCCACACCCCTTCAATACGAGGAAAGACTTGTGAAACTTTTTTTTAATCAGCTTCCAGTCGGAGATTCGGTTAACACACAAAGAGACAAGGCAGTAGAACAAAAAGAGAAATGCAAAAGAAGAATAGGAAAGGGAAAGTCTGATACGATCAGATCTAGTAAGATGACACGCTTTCTTGGTCAGGTATATAAGAGCCTTGGTGGACGATGCCGGACATCACTTTCCTCTCCGGCTTCTCTCACCTCAGAAGCCCATCCAGGAAACCAAAAGGAATTCAATTCGCCATGGATAGTAAGGTAAGTAGCCCGTTTGACCAGCTGATTCGGTAGAATTGGTATTCAAAAGTTTCTCCTAGTTCACTTTCAGGAAGGACTTGTGCAAAAATAATTTCAAGCTGTATGTTGGGCATTGTTTTGTTCGAGAATTACAATGCATTAGAGTTAAAAAGTAGAGCATTTTTGTCTTGGTGTTCCTGAATCAATCATTTCAGATAGGAGATTTAGTATCATTTGAATTATCTGACGTAGAAATTGAGTACAACGTTAAAAAAAGAACTGTGTAAAAGTATAGGCTGTAGTTTTAAAGAAAATTTAGCTCAAATTTTCTACCTCCTCAGTGATATCACAAGAGTGACTTAAAGAAAAAATTTAAATAAATATGAATTTTCGCAGATGTAAGTGTAATTGATGAGCTCTCTGAATAAATTAAAATTTTAAGTTGAATAAGTTTAACTTGATAGTTAAAAAAACAAATTCTTATAGTTTTTATGATAAAGGTAATTAGAATTAAAAAAGACGATTTTATAAAAGGAATTGAAAAGCTACAAAACAAGCAGCTTCTAAAAATTTTCAATTTTGTAATTGTGTTGTTATACATTGAAACGTTCAACGAGATAATATTTAAATTGCACAAAAAATCTCATTTTTTTCCTCGAGAATTTCAGTAAACTGTTACTAAAATAACGATACTTTAAAAATATATATTATTTTCAAGAATACTAAAAGTCAATTTTGCCTGAATTTTGAAATTTTTAATAAATCGTAAATATAAATTTATTAAAAAATTAGATCAGAAATTTGATTTTAGAATTTGTTTCTGAAAATTTAAAATTGTGGACAACAATATAAATTCATTTCAGATAACTAATATTTATAGATGTAAATATTGAGAATTTTAATATTAGAAAAACTATATATATATAATTTTACAATTTATGATAGCAAAAAAAAAACTTTTATTTGGTAATCGATGTAAATGCATGATTATTTTCAATGTAATTTAAATAAGGTTTCTTATAAGCAGATGAATTGTTTCTTCGGCTTTTTTTTATTACTCATAATGTTTATTTGTGAAACATATTATAGAATATTAAATCATTGTATGATATTAAATGTTATAAATATATTTTTAAAACAAATTTTAAAGTTTATCTTTTACTTTTGTTTTTCAGACAATAATACAATGAAAGCTTTGAAAACTCATCCATTTCATTGGAGTTTCAAATAATAAATAATTTTTAAAATTTAAATTAGTAATTAATCTGATGTAATTTAAAAATGTATGAAGTAAAAATATGCAAATCGTATTTAAAAATAAAATTTTACAATACAAAAATATTGTATCGCTTGTAATATTCGTCGTTGCTAAATATTTGTTTCAATATTTTCATATTACTCTAAATAATATGTAATATTTAATAAGTTATATAATATTTTAATGATAATTTAGTAATATAATGATTTAATGAATAATAATTCACAAAGAATATTCAAATTTTGGGAAACTATTTTCTAAACAATGATTTAATTGCTTAATAAAATGCGTAAATCTATTTGATAATGTAGGAGTATGAAAACATTTTTTTACATATCTTAAACACACATATACAATTATTTCGAAAGATTAATAAGTTATATTTCATTCTCAATTTACATTTAAATAAAAACATGTATTAATAATGTCACTGTATGTAATTATGTCTATTTTCAAAATAATTTTGTGAAACTCATTCGATAATCGATTATTTCATAAAATTATGCAATCACTTATTATATATGGAAAGAATCTTTAAAAATATTTTAAGTGCTGAAACATCGTGAGGAGTAGCGGCATCTATCGGAAAATGAGTGAGCTATTTATTTACGTTAATTTCTGCTATTCCCTCTCTTTCATGTTAATATCACAATTACAATGTGCAAAAGATCCCATTTTTTAATTGCATTTTTATTTTATATTAATAGAATTTGCCCCATTTCGAACCCATTTTTAATCTTGATGGGTCATATATTTTTTTAAAAATTTGTTAAGAAAATATTCTTGCAAATTTGATGTTCAATATTTTTGCAATAACATCAAAGAGAACATAAGCACATTCTATTTTAAAGACTATCTAAATTATTTGAAAACTGAAATTCAAAAGAATATTTTATTGCTATGAATAGACATAAAAATGAATATGGTGAATTAATTATATATAATCAGGTTGAATTAGTTATCATATTGAAATTAAAAATCAAAAGTTTATTACTTTTAAATCATTGGTTTATTAGAAAATTATTCAACCTCTGAATAAAAATTCAAAAAAATAGGAAATTACTGGATTTAAAAGTTTATATCTCGAACCATCCATAAAATTATTATATATATAAATCATACTTATTCTTTTGTAACAGCTTTTTGAAGAGTGGATATAAAACTTGAATAACTCAAACGTAGATCGTGAAAAACTTTTATAAGCCAAGGAAATTAAATCTTACAATATATTTCTCTCAATTTTACTTATATTTTTTAAAACTTCACTGCTTTTTCATTTTAAATGTATATTCAATTATCATTTATCTTGATTTCACTATTTCGAATAATTAAAACAAATAAAACTTTCTATGAATAAAAGGAATCTGTTGTATATTCTAAATATAGGATTTCTAAGAATTAAATTCAAAATCAGTTTTGCATTCTTAATAATATAAAAGTATACTACTAAGAAATATTTATTTCCAGTTAGAGTCAAATTTATTTTTCCTGCTGATGTATTATGTTTTTATGCTGTATAAGGATCCATTTTATACTAACTTTAATTAGTCTTTTATAATATCTTTGAATAAATTTTAAAATTTTCAAAATGAATCAAACGTATCTTTTTTCAAAAAATTTTAACGCGTTTAATTAAAATTCTTTTTTCTTGTAACATTATAATTTATAATTTGATGTTAAAACTCATTATTTAAAATATTAAATCTAAAATTCATTCTTTACTTCTATTCACAGGTTTTCTTGTTAAGTATCCTTCTCCTAGTCTCGTGTCTAGGTAGGAGTCATCAAAAAGGATATGGCGGTGGACAAGGAGGAGGAGGGCAAGGGGATTTGGAGGAGCTGGAGGTCAAGGAGGTTACGGAGGTGGTGCAGGAGGAAACGATGGAGGTGCCGGTAAAATTGGATTAGGTGGATACGGAGGTGCTGGAGGAGCTGGCGCTGGAGGTTCTGGAGCTAGTGGGTACGGAAGTGTAGCTGGAGGTTCTGGAGCTAGTGGGTACGGAAGTGTAGCTGGAGGTTCTGGAGTTGGTGGATACGGAGGTGGAGCTGGAGGTTCTGGAGGTGGTGGATACGGAGGTGGCGCCGGAGGCTCTGGAGCTGGTGGACACGGAGGTGGAACAGGAGGTTCCGGAACTGGCGGATACGGAGGTGAAGCAGGAGGTTCCGGAGCTGGTGGATACGGAGGTGGAGCTGGAGGTTCTGGAGCTGGTGGTTACGGTGGAGCTGGAGGTTCTGGAGCTGGTGGATACGGAGGTGGAGCTGGAGGTTCTGGAGTTGGTGGATACGGAGGTGGAGCTGGAGGTACTGGAGCTGGTGGATACGGAGGTGGAGCAGGAGGTTCTGGAGCTGGTGGTTACGGTGGAGCTGGAAATGCTGGAGGAGACGGATATGGAAGTACTGATGCTGGAGGAATCGGAGGTTTACGTGGAGATTCGGGTATTGTTGGCAATTCTGGTGGTTTCGCTGGTGTTGGTCAAGGAAACTACAAAGGAGAAGATGGTGGCTATGACAATGGAATAAACGTAAGTGCAATGAGAATATGTTCGAATTTTATTTATTATATGTCTTGATTCAAATCTCATATATTCTAAGCTATTATAAGTTGAATTTCCTTCTTTTCTAAGTTACTTCATTACGAAAATGTAGTTAAAAATTTCAAATAAATTTATCATAAATGCAAATTTTTTCTTGATCACAAACAAATTGATTCCATAAAAATGAGTTTTTATTAATATATATATATATATATATATATATATATATTTAGAACTTCAATGAAGAATTTCATGATTTATTTCATTGATAAAAGAAAATATTTGGTTTTCTTTACCACAATAAAGTTAACCATGTCAAAAAACGGCATCCATTTCCAGTATTTTAATTAATTATATAGATAAAATCATCTTGCATTAGAAATTTGTTATTAATATTGATCCAATTGGACAAAGAAAATATGAGAATATAGTGATTATTCCTTAAAGTATATAATATATATATATATGTAATCAAATTTATAATTAATAATTTTTTATTAATAAGTTAATTCTAAACCATACTGTGAAATATTTTACGTGTGATCTTTATGTAAATGATCTTTTAATTGTTTTTTTAACAGAAATATTATTTAGTTTATTACCAGCTCATAGAATCTTTCGTTTAAGTTAAATTGAAAGTCTGTTTTTAATCAACTTTTTATTTTTTATATACAAGCACGTTCTTTATAGTTGCTTTTTCTATTCTTAATAGGAAAATAATCCTTAAAAGTAAAAATCCTTAACAAAATGCAATACATTCTCAAGAAAAGGTGAAAAAAGTTTTATTCACAATTGTTATAGATCAGTACACACAATTTCTTAGCAAAAAATAACGAGAATAGAGCAATGCACTCTGTTGTAAAACATGGTTAAGAACATTCTTTTCTGCATAAAAAGAAATTTTACTTTTTTAGTTTTATTTTGACTAAGATTCCATTCTTTAACTGAAAATAATGTAAAAATTTATGCAGCCACATTTTTTTTTTGTTATTTAACTAAATTCAATCAAAATTTTGTTTAAATTTAGTCTTAGATTTATACTGGAAAATAAGTAAATATTTTTAATCATAATTTAAAAGATTGATTATTATAAGATTCTTAAAAGTCTTAGTTGCAGACAACTCTTTTAAAATATTAACCACTATTTTCACTCCCCCTATTCCACTTGTCATATTGCCTTGTTCACCAAAACTAAATTATATCCCGTGGAAAAGTATATTTTATTCTGTAATTGTGTACATGAAATTAAATAAATTCATAAAAAAATTATTAAATGAGGTATATTTAATCTTCCCAATTCCTAAAACTATGTAGATTATAATTGTTCCTAAGAGTCATATTTTGAATAAACAAAAAGTATTACAGATATAAATTTGATCTTTTTAAAATAACACTAAGGAAATATTAATAAAAAGTTCTAAAATAGAAGTAAATCAAACTTTGAATTGCCCTAAAAATTTCGAACGAAACTAATATTGTAAGATTAAATGCTAACGACTTTTAACATATACTACCAAAGAAAATCGAAAGAAACAGAAATAAAGTTATCATTTTCATGCTTAGTTCAATTAAAATTTTAAGAAATTGGCAAAATTTTCATCTTAATTCAGATTTTATTGATTATATATCATATAACTTTTATTTTAAAAAAATTGGCAAAATTTTGAAAGAAAATTAGTTTTGGAATCGGAAGATTTTTTTCAAGTCTTTTTTCTTTAATTCTTTCTTTAAAAAGGATAAATTAATAAAGCAACTATTCTACGCATGTATAATTATTTCCTTATGAAAAGAAATTGACTTCTTGTTTTGTTTCAGTATCCACCTCAACCATATCAGTTCAATTACAATATACAAGATGAACAAGGAAACACCAACTATAGACAAGAGCAAGGAGATGAAAGTGGAAATATCCGGGGAAATTACGGATACAATAATGTTGATGGAGTATACAGAGTTGTAGAATATGATGCTGATTCTAATGGCTTCCGTGCTAACATCAAAACTAATGAACCAGGAGTTGGAAAAGATAATCCAGCTAACGTGATCTTGACGTTGAAGAGCCTCCAGCAGCAGTTGTTGCCAGATGGTCGCAAAATGATGGACAAAAAGGTTCCTCTGGTGGTCCAGGAGGATATGGTGGAGGTGCTGGTGGACAGGGAGGAGCTGGAGGATATGGTGGACAAGGTGGAGCTGGAGGATATGGTGGAGGACAAGGAGGACAAGATGGATATGGTGGTGGACAAGGAGGACAAAGTGGATATGGGGGTGGACAAGGAGGACAAGGTGGATATGGGGGTGGACAAGGAGGACAAGGTGGATATGGGGGAGGACAAGGAGGACAGGGTGGATCTGGAGGATATGGCGCTGGAGCTGGTAGACAAGGAGGAAATGGAGGATATGGTGGACAGGGAGGTGCTGGTAAACAAGGTGGAGCTGGAGGATTTGGTGGAGGAGCTGGAGGATATGGTGGACAGGGAGGTGCTGGTAAACAAGGTGGAGCTGGAGGATTTGGTGGAGGAGCTGGAGGATGGTGGACAAGGAGGAGCTGGAGGATATGGTGGAGGTGCTGGTGGACAAGGAGGTGCCGGTGGATATGGCGGTAGTGCTGGTGGTCTAGGAGGATCAAGAGGATATGGAGGTGGTGCTGGTAAACAAGGAGGAGCTGGAGGTGCTGGTGGATTGGGAGGATATGGAGGTGGTGCTGGTGGACAAAGTGGAGCTGGAGGTTACGGAGGAAGCGCTGGAGGCCAGGGTGGATTTGGAGGATACGGCGGTGGTGCAGGTAAACAAGGTGGAGCTGGAGGTGCTGGAGGATACGGTGGAGTTGGAGGTGCTGGAGGACAAGGTGGATTTGGAGGAGGAGCTGGCAAACAAGGTGGAAATGGAGGGTATGGTAGCTCTGGTGGTGCAGGAGGACAAGGTGGATATGGAGCTGGTGGAGCAAGTGGTGCTGGAGGACAAGGTGGATATGGAGCTAGTGGTGCAGGTGGTGTTGGAGGACAAGGTGGATATGGCTCTGGTGGAGCAGGTGGTAAAGGTCAAGGAGGATTTGGAGGAGCAGCCGGTGGAAGCGGATCTGGAAGTTACGGTGGAGCCGGTGGCCAGGGAGGAGATGGTGGTTATGGGGGACAAGGTAGTAGAGGACAGGGAGGAATCGGAGGTGGATCTGGAGGTTATGGTGGATCACAGAAAAGTAGAGCTGGGGGATATGGTGGTCAACAAGGAGGTGTTGGTGGAAATAGTGGTCAACGAGGTGCTGCCGGAGGATATGGAGGAAGCAGTGGAGCTCAGGGTGGATCCGGAGGACATAGTGGCGGTGCAGGTAAACAAGGTGGAACTGGGGGTGCTGGAGGATACGGAGGAATTGGAAGTGCAGGAGGACAAGGTGGATTTGGAGGAGGAGTTGGTAAACAAGGTGGAAAAGGAGGACAAGGTGGGTATGGTGGTGGTGCTGGTAAACAAGGGGAGCTGGAGGTGCTGGTGGATTGGGAGGACAAGGAGGATATGGAGGTGGTGCAGGTGGACAAGGTGGATATGGGGGTGGTTCTAGTGGACAAGGTGGAGCCGGAGGATATGGCAGTGGTGCAGGTAAACAAGGTGGAGCCGTTGGTGCTGGAGGATTCGGTGGTGTTGGAAATGCTGGAGGACAAGGTGGATTTGGAGGAGGAACTGGTAAACAAGGTGTAAAAGGCGGACAAGGTGGATATGGTGGTAGTGCTGGTGGACAAGGAGGATATGGAGGAGGAGCTGGAGGATATGGTGCACAGGGTGGAGCTGGCAAACAAGGTGGAGCTGGAGGATATGGTGGAGGTGCTGGTGGACAGGAGGTGCCGGTGGATATGGCGGTAGTGCTGGTGGTCTTGGAGGATCAAGAGGATATGGAGGTGGTGCTGGTAAACAAGGAGGAGCTGGAGGTACTGGTGGATTAGGAGGACAAGGAGGATATGGAGGTGGTGCTGGTGGACAAAGTGGAACTGGAGGTTACGGAGGAAACGCTGGAGGCCAGGGTGGATCTGGAGGATACGGCGGTGGTGCAGGTAAACAAGGTGGAGCTGGAGGTGCTGGAGGATACGGTGGAGTTGGAGGTGCTGGAGGACAAGGTGGATTTGGAGGAGGAGCTGGCAAACAAGGTGGAAATGGAGGATATGGTAGCTCTGGTGGTGCAGGAGGACGAGGTGGATATGGAGCTGGTGGAGCAAGTGGTGCTGGAGGACAAGGTGGATATGGAGCTGGTGGAGCAGGTGGTGCTGGAGGACAAGGTGGATATGGCTCTGGTGGAGCAGGTGGTAAAGGTCAGGAGGATTTGGAGGAGCAGCCGGTGGAAGCGGATCTGGAGTTACGGTGGAGCCGGTGGCCTGGGAGGAGCTGGTGGTTATGGAGGACAAGGTGGTAGAGGACAGGGAGGAATCGGAGGTGGAGCTGGGAGATATGGTGGTCAAGGAGGAGCTGCCGGAGGACAAGGAGGATATGGAGGATCACAAGGACCTGCATCTGGTGGAAGTTACGGAAATAAAAAAGGATCTAAATATTAAATATATCTCACAATATTCAATATAACTTTTCATTTTGGTTCAAGATTTACAAGAGTCATTTTTGACGAAGTATCAGTCGTACACTGTGACTTACCGATGCCATTACATTTTTAAATCATTGAAGAAATGCAGCTTCATTTCTCATTTTGTTCCAACGTGTTTTCTCATTTTATTGAACTATCTGTCCGTAATAATTGTTTCTAAGTTGTGTGGTAGGTATTTTTCCGGGGAACATATTTAACTCAAGCTTCATAGGAGCAATCTGCGTAACTTCTCCAATCTCATCAATGCTTGCTCAATCCAAATACTGTTAGCTCATTTACTCTGCTATGAGTTAAATGAAGATATTGTCTTACACTTATAAAAAGAGTTATCGTACTATGTTCTAGCCAATTGTTCATCAGTTGATGAATACTTTTGTTAATTTGTGAATAAAAGTTTTGTTTTCTATTTTCGTAGTTATTTGTTTATCGATTACTTTTAACATTAAGAAACATGAAGCTTCAAAAGCAGTATAAAGCTGTAATTCTATAATCAGAGGTTATAGAATTACATACTTTTCATTCTAACTTATACATTGTATTTTCTTGAAATATTTTACCTTGATTTTTTATTCTTAATCAGTTAAAAATAAAAATGCGTAGTAAAATACGGGTAGCATTCATAATTTATTTAATTTAATTGCATAAAAAGTTTATTATTTGTTACACCTGTAAATTTTTTTATTGCGTATTAGTATAACTGCACTATAATATTATAATGTATTATAATGCAGTTTTATTTATGGTTATTTCCGAAAAAGTATGCTTCCAACATCGAAAGAGTTAAAAGGGATTGTCTCATAACAAGATTTTATTGTCATTAGCCATCAATATTTATGAAAAGGAAATAAAGTTATACTATCTCCCATATTATTTGACATTTACTGGTTAAATACTTAAAAAAGATAATGATCTTTTATATCAACGTATTTATATTTTCTTCCATCCTCTTGTATTGTTTTGGAAGTAGTTGGAAAAATAATAATCAAATGTGATTCTCTTAAATGTATGCCCTTTTGCATGTATGTGTGTGAGTGAAGGGGAAGGGGGATTTGGCAAATTATTATAACATAGCTCATTATTATTAAAACAGTACAGACTATGGATGTGTGTGTAAATTTCTGAATATTTCCAATAACTCACATTTAAAGGTTTGAGAAAAAATTTTAAAAAATTTTTAGGATGCAGAACATGAATTCTCAATTTGTTGTGTTCCTTAAACTATAATGAGTAAAAATAATGTACATAAGTTAACATATTTATAAACAATTTAAACTTTCTCAATTTATACCTTTTTATTACAAAGTAAAACTCATAACATCTCGTGAATAAGATGTTTCAACTGGTTATACGACACTAATGGTTCTATATTAAGTTCAAAGATAGCAATTGTAATTATAAGTGAAATTTCAAGGTACTCGATGGTTATTTCGACTCTAGGTTTTCTTTCTTGCTAAGTCTGTCTCAAAAAATATGCATTGAATAGCAATATTAGCATAACTCCAGAAGAAGAAAAATTACGCCAACAACACAATACGTAACTTGCCATGAAATGTCAAAGTAATTCCGTAGTAAAATATTTACTTAACCACTGTAACGAGCTCACGACACATTCTAAGACTCATAACAACAAGCAACGAGTTTAACCTGAAGTACTGCGCTTGCGCGAGTGCCACACCAGGGTATTTGGTGATTGTCTCTCGAAGAAAGGGTCTGTGAGCTAAGACAGTGCGTTTTGTGTGAAGGTTTTTGTATCCACCGGAGACAGATGTGTTGGGAGCCATGCTGGCTCATATTTTTAGTTTTTCCCCCTCTAAAATTATCAGCAACTCGGGAGATTCAATATTTACCTAAAACGTGTAAAAAGTTAAAATTTTTATGGGAGAGTGGCCTATGTGTTTGTGAATCAATAAACCATTAAAACATCATCACAGTTTCATCATTGAAACTCCTATGAAACTACACCACATATAAAGTTGTGTAATTAGATAGATATTAGAACATGTTCATTTCAGTAGTTACTGTTTCTTTCGTTACGTAGAATGTTTCGTATGTTTGGTACTCATTTCTTCATTTCTTTGTTTTAAATTACTAAAAATGAGTCGTCGACTGAATTTGAGTAAAAATATAAGCTGCCATACAACCGGACAGATCCATTCAGGGGGACGACCATTAGAGTGTTCCCGAGCCTTAAATATCAATCGTTCGATCATCAGTATTCGCTATTAAAATTAGCATATAGTGTCACGAAGACCGGATTTAGTGGGTGTCCTAGGGTTACAACGGCCTCCAAGGACCATTATCTGTGTCTGCAAGCTCGGCACTATCCGACGAGTTCAGCCCTTAACTTTCTTCGAGCGTTGCAACAACATCAGAAATAGCAAAATCCCTACAAAGTGTTTGCATAGAACTGTATGAAAGTCCTGTATTCCAAACGACTATCAGTCCAGTTGTCATTAACGTCGTCTCACAGTAGTAGTGACTCTGTGTAAACAAAGATTATAGGAACTCAATTTCTAGCTCACAATATCACTTTCATGACTTAGATAAGGAAATCCTTCGGTGGACGAATTTATCTCCACGCATTTCATTCCAATTCAGTGACAGCAGTTATTTATCGGGATGTAATCCTCGGCCCATATATTTGTCCATATCTGGCAGTAATGGGTCCTGATGCCATGTTTATAGAAGATAACGCAAGAATACTCAAAGTTCGTGTAGTCAACAAATACGTGGACCGTATTGCTTCGAATGAAATGGCCAACAAGCTCTTTCAGCTTGAACCCAATACAGCATGTCTGGGACATGCTCAGTAGACGTCTTTTCTATTCTGTACAATCCTCCCCGAAAACTTTATGGATTGAAAACATGTATTCTTCGAAAACAGACATAGATCCCACAAAGGGATTTACGACTTGCTAGCAGGTATGAATTATGGCTGTCGAGTTAGTATCTCCAGTAGAGGTGATCACAAGCTTTACTGATAAGTATTTGCAACGAAACAATTTTTCATTCAAGTTATCAACATTATTACTTATTTTAAAACTAATTGTTGTTTTCCTCTGTTATTTTGTGAGGCATTGCCTCGTCTTCTGTTCAACAACTTGCTAATATTTTATTGTGTTTCAAAAAGCTGTTTTCATTTTATTATCACTTTTCTGTTTATTTCTCATTCTTCAGACACATTGTAGTTCTATGCATCGAAAGTACGAAATACCTATGTTTCCAAATACCAATGATATAAATAAGGCATAACTGTGAAGCGCGGAATATTCTTTTCTGGAAAACTATAATCTATAGAATTTTAGTAAAAAGACATAACCCTGATTTTTTAAGTTGAATGCAAGCTTACAACTGTATGAATTTCATTTGATAAATGGGAGATAACTTGTTCATGTCGCGACTAAATAAATTACAAATTTACCAAAAGATTGGTATTTTTTTAAAAATCTTGAAAACTGTTCTTAAATTCCTGTATTTAATTGAAAAAAATGATTACACAGGATTCGTTTTTCACAAAATCTTGCGGAAATATTTAAACTGTTTATTTTAGTTTCCCATAAATATGCCCATTTTAAATGAATTGTTTGAACCATTACATTAATTAATTGTTTTTCCCCTTATTTCCTTTAAATGAGAAGTTAAAACTATTACAAATTTTAAGCTTCTGGGTCTAATTTCATCGTCATACTCTAGGGCAATACTTATTTTTAATCCCATCAGCT
This sequence comes from Trichonephila inaurata madagascariensis, assembly GCA_019973955.1. Taxonomy (NCBI): domain Eukaryota; kingdom Metazoa; phylum Arthropoda; class Arachnida; order Araneae; family Nephilidae; genus Trichonephila; species Trichonephila inaurata. The sequence continues at coordinate 78,879 of BMAV01016835.1, forward strand.
ATTTGCTTTTATTTCAAGATTCATAAAATATTTACTATACTTTATATTTTTTCTAAACATCATACTTCCAAAAAGAGAGATATCCCTGTATATTTATTCTCCAAAATATTAAAGTGAGTCCCTGAAACATAAGAGAATTCAATTCTTACAAAACATTTTGGAAACCGCGATAAAATTTTTAAGATTAAATGATTATTATACAGCAAGGTTTAATTAAGAAGATTGAGATGATTTACATTTGTCGAATTTCTAAGATCTCTCTTTTCCAAATCATATAAATATGTAACTGGATGCTCTTGTATATCTTTTATGTAACTAAAAAAATACCTTAAGTTCAAAAAGGTAAATAGGAGAAATGAAATGAATTAATAATGAAAGACATCTATAATAGCAAAAACAAAAAATATGAGTATTGCACACCATTTACTACGTCTAGAAATGATGAATTAATGAGCTAAAATACATATAATTGCGCTTAAGGAAAGAAAAATGCATTATATTTTTAGATATATTTTATAAATCTCTCAACACTAAGAAAGTTCTTTGTATTATCATTTGAATGTGATTTTTAATCCCAATTTCAGTAAGTTCACAAGTTTACAATTTTTGTTTGGACTGCATTTATAACTGTACTGAGCCACGTGCATAATGAGCCTAGTTTGAATCTATTAATCAATTTCGATGGTTATAAGTGTTCCCACGGTTGTGTCAAAATGAACTTCCAAATACAAAATTCAACGATAAAAAACTAACTTCTTTTCATCTTACACCTCATTCAATCAAAAATACTGTTTAAATTAATTAATATTAATATTAATCTCTAAATGAGATAAAAGTTCCCTCAAAATTAGATAAACTCAGGGCCGGATTAAGATCCTTAAGAGATCCTTAAGATCTTGGTGCCCCTATATATGTAAAACTCTAAATATTAATATTAGGTATACTGGAAAGTTCTGTCCGTTTCAGTTACAACAAGTTTCATCAAGTATGCACATATTCCTTTAACGCATATTTGGCTCTTTCTGTTTCTCACTAAATGTATACGTACTGACCTAGCAAATGAACTTTTACTGTTTCACGTTAGTATTACATGAGACGCGATCATTTTATCCATGGTTTCTGATAAAATTCCTTTACGCCTCTACATTGTTTACGAATTCCAACATTGAAGAAATGCTGCAGGACTGTGTAGAAATTTATTGGATGTGTTTGGTGAAAGTAGTTTATGATAGAATATTCCGAAGATGGTTAGAAAAGTTCAAGTGGGTGATTTCGAACTTTCTGGTAAACCACGATTTGAAAACCATCCCTTTTTAACAACATCGGAGATTGTGGAATGGCTTGATTGATCTCAACAAATTATTTTGGACCATATTAAAAAACATGAATTGGCGTGGAAAAATATTCGAGAAGGGTTCCATATAAGTTAAGTGAGAAGAATTTGAATGATTTTGTCTTCATATGCACATCTATACTTGCATAGAACATAATCGTACCATTCTAGAACAGGGTAAGAACTGGGGATTAAAAATGGATGACCTACGAAGACATCGCATAGTAAAGGGTCTATTGTGATACCGGAAAACCTGCCCCCTCCACCTCTAAATGGAAGTTGTGCCTGAGCAAGAGAATGTTGTGCGTATGGTGAGACATTCGAGAACTAATACATCTTGAGCTGTAGAAACCCATCAAAAAGCTCAATTCAAAGGGCTATTGTCATCAGTTGGGTATTTTAAAAACAACACTCTAAGGGAAAGGCCAGGGATGTTCAAAAGGAAGAACATCATACTGCTTCATGATACTTCTAAAAAGCATGCTGCTTTGGGGATTCGCCAGAAACACACAAAGCTAGGCTGGAAAATTCCGTCGCATCCACCATACTCCCTAGATCTTGTCCCCAATTTTCATTCAGTTCTGTCCGAACAAAACTTTTTGCAGACAAAAAATTCAAAAACGAAGAAGATATCAGACAAACAATGGTTCGATTTTCGCTTCTACGCAAGACAATTTTTTTTAAAAAATGGAATATACAAAGTGTCAGCACGCTGGAAAGAAGTCATAAATAATGGTGGAAATTACATTTTTCAAGAAAGTTTATTCAAGATATGAAACATTTATTATTTTCTTTTAATCTAAAGATGGACATAACTTTTTGGTCGGCCTAATAATAATAAAAAATAAAATAAAGTTTTAACTACTGATTTATTTTCAAATAAAATACACCAAACGAAATATACATTAAAGTAATAAAAATGACTTAGAGAACGTAGCTTAAATTAATCATGCTCGCGTGCGTGGGTGAATAGGTGGGTGTAATAAAGTGAAAATTAATTAATACTATTCACAGATAGAGAAAATTTACAAAAGATATATGATTAAACGGAATATTGTGTAACAAAACGATTTTATAAACAAAAAATACCGTAAGGTTTTATATTACATAGTCTAAAATTGGTCGAAATATTAGTATATTATTTTAAATCTTAAAAAGGTACAGAAACAAAATTCAAAGTAAAGGGATAATTGTCTTTCGATGTTTCTAGTAAAGTAAGATTTTCCCTTTTGTAGTTGTAAATGTGGTCTTTATACATTAGAAACTATAAATAAATAGCGCCGACTCAACCAATTAAAAATTGTAGCAAATCACTCAATTTGGCAATTAAGGGCTTTTTTAAAATAATGGCTCCGAACCTTGTCAGATGCCTTAAGCTTCTCATAAAATATAGAATGCTTATTTGTCACTGTCTATCGATGCTAAATCTTGGCTTTAGTTTATTTCTTATCCATTTTATGAATGTTCCCAAACATTTGCATGCAAAAAAAAAAAATGTTGTCAGAAATTAATTTAAGGATTTACTATCCAAAGGAGAAATTTTTGCAAATAAATTTGTCTTCTGCTTTGAAAATAATTCTGATATTTTCCCTATTCTAGGTAATATTTTGTTAACAGACAGCAATTTTTTAATAAATTTGAAGCTTATTAAAAAATTATTTTAAATCAGTGATATAGAAGAAATACAGATCAATTTCTTTATGAAAATGAAGGAATATATGTTTGGAATAATGCTATGGAAAATTTCCTGTGCCCCCCCCCTTGTCCTACTTTAAATCCCTAAGCAATTGTTGCTTATTTTGTTGAACGATAGATGCAGACCTACTTAACTTTTTATTTTCCCATTTCCTTACGTAATTTATAGAGTGCTTTAATAATAAATAGATTATATATATATATGTGTGTGTGTGTGTGTGTAATTTATTAATTATTTTTTGCTTTAAGAATTTGTTTCAGAATAGTAGTCAGTGGTTTTATCATACTTTCTTCAAGTTTTTATATACTTCGAATTTTTGTTTATTTTTTTATATACTTTGAATTTTTGTTTATTTTATTTGGTTTTTCCTACCGAGTTGCAAAGGGGAAAGTTTGGCGCCTTCAAACTAGTTTAACCCCACTTATTCAGTCCTAAGTCCGAAATTGCTTTCTGACTCGCTAGGTTCTTTTTTACATTTCCTTTTTTTGTATTTTTCTATAAATTCGATCTTCATGTTTTGCTTTTATATTTTTATTACGTTATTTCTTGTTATATTCATTGTCTATTATTTCTGGTTTTTGTGATATATTATATACAAATATCTTTCATATATTAATATATATATATATATATATATATTATATTGTATATTGTACACTCATACGATATTTACAATACATGAAGTTTCATGTATTGATAAGAGGAATGTAGCGACCTAATTAGCAAAGATATAGTAGAAATGCTTCGTAGGAAAGTTTATACATTAAGAAAATTTATAACGTTATTCAGCAATCTGAGTCTCTTTACTAAAATTATGATAAAAAATGAGTAGTAAAATGTTTCAAAAACGCAATTTTTAAATGTTTTCTGAAATTACGAATATAGATTGTTTTCAATATTTTATATATATGAAAAAAGACAGTAAAATAATATGTGAATATTTTTTGTTATTTTTTGAGAGATAAAACAAAATTCATACTTAATAATTTAAAATTAAAAAAAAAGAAAAAAAAAAGATTTTTCTCATTTTTTTTCCAATTTAGACAAATGTGCTTCACTTTCAAAAAGTTAATTTCTCCAAATTATATATAACCTTAAACAAGACAAAAACATTTCTCTTTTAAATGAAAACGTTTTTCACATATGAATTGTAATTCAATACGGTGTATTAACCAAACCAAATTCAATTAGAATAGGCATGTACACATGCGTGCTACGCATTATTTATACAAAATTTGAATTATAATTTTATATTTACAATCGGATTTATTCGATTACATCACGAAGCTCTTTACTTTAAATGTCTACGCTCGTTAAAATTTTTATAACAATTTTTTAATAACATTAAATGATATATTTAAAAGTTAATCATTTAAAAACCAAGATCAATGGGAAACTATCCTACTGCACAAGAATCTGAAGGTAAATCCTTTGAAATTAATAAATTATTCATTGAGTTAGTCTAATTTACACATTTTTCTTCGGTATTGATACAAGTAACATTATTAATTAACGAAGTATTTCAATAGAAAATTGATATTGATATTTTTATTTTTTTGAGTAAATTACTATTTTTATATTTTTTCAACAACATAATGATAGTCTTAATTTAATTATTATCAATCAATAGATGTATATCAACGTAATAGTCCAATTTATGCATCAAAAGCTTAGTAAGTGACTTGTCACAAATTCTACATTCACTTTCAAGAGAATTTTCAATTAAGATAATTGGAAACAAAAAAGGACAGGTTTAATTCGATAGTATAGTATAGTATGTAGTATGTATGTAGTATGTAGTTATGTACTCAATAGTATAGTATGAAAATTGGGAAGGCGGTATAATGTTATTGCTCGTATGTTATTGTACCTCAAAAAGAGTTCGTTCTCAACATTTCAATAAGGTTGATCAAATTTTTAAACATTGCCTACACAGTAATATATTTATTGTATACGTTCACTACAATCTGAAAACGAACAATGGATTTCAAATGAATCTTTCGCAAATAAAGACAGCTTTGGGAAATATGTGTTGCGTAGGATGATTATCTTCGCGTAAATAACTCAATTAATTTGTGGTTAAATCTCAAGAAATATTTTCAAGAGATGTTTTATTATTATTTTAAATGTATTATAGAGCAAAAAAATAATTATTCCTAATTTTATTAAAATAACTTTAGGTAAGGACCTTCTTTACACAAAAATACTCTTGTACAAAAAGAAATGTGTGTGCCACACTTCGGATAATAATCTTCATAAATATTGTAGTGCAAATCAAAACTTTAAACTGACTTATCTCAGAAAGATAAAATAACTAGTTTGTCTTCATTTAAAATACCAAGGAAAAAATCGTACCCTGTCCTCTTAAGAAAAGTTATAATTGCAAACAAAAAGAATGAAGAATTTATTTTAAAAAAATTTACATGTTTCTTCAGAGCGAAAAATAACTAAGCGATGAAATTTAAATTTTCAAATAATTAAAGATGCTTTTTTTTCTGTTTGATCTACAAGTCAGGTTAAATGAGTACAAAAACCCAATATAAAATATTTAACATTATTTAAATATTCCAACCCAGGTGTACATTTAGCTTTATCAAATTGGAGCAAAAGTTTTTTAGACAAAAGGCGCTACTAAAGACAGGTGGCGAAAGAAATGATGATCGTTCAAAATAAACTAAAAGAGAAGAAAAAGAAAATGTCTCCTACTTCTGGGTTAATTAAAGCAGAAAAGACAATTTTTCATTCAGGTCGCAAGACACTCCAGAATTTTCACGTCATCTGTCATTCCAAAGCCGTGACCTCTTCTTGAATTTGAAAACCGCAGAATGCTAACCTGCACATTTTGGTTTAAAGAAACTAAGCCCACAAGACCGAAATTATAAGTTACAAAATATTTGTGGTGTACTTATAGTAATAAAATATATTCAAGCACACACATTTGTTATGTACATTCTCAGAAAAATACATGTCCTATCCTTGTTTTTGGAATAAACCACATTTCAAAGGGAGTGACAAAAATTTAATACTCGTTTAATTAAAACTTTTTAATAAACATTTAATCGAATGTAATACGCATCTAAAATACAAATAAAATTACACCGAAAACTAGAAACCTTAATGTGACGTGAAAAAACATATTTAAGAATCACATATTTTAGAATAATTTGTTCATCCTAAGATCTTACCGAATTTAAGAATTAATACTTTTGAAGTACTTTATATAATGCATAACAAATAGTAGAAATATGTATATGAGTATTATTTTAAAATGAACTATAGTTTTGGTATTGTTGCTACTCCATAAAGACCAACAGAGCTAGACTGAAGATAAACTATATGGAATTATTAGCTCATAAAACTAGCCCCAAATACAGATTTCGAATAAAAATAATAAAGCATAATTTAGCAAAAAAAAAAAATCTAGCACAGCTAAAAACAAATTTTGGAACTTTGCAAAGATAAAATAATATAATGTGTAAAACATTTCTTAATATTTATAACACTTAAGACTTCCGTCTGTCGACGCAATCTTGATCACAAACTCGTGGCTGTCTTTGTCAAATCGGGATTCTAGTCCTGGTGTTATTGAAGACTTGCCGTGTAGAGGGGCTAATGCCGGTTAAATCAATCGAAGCTTAAAATCCTCACATTATTATTGTGTAAAACAGAGTTCAGCAACCTATGGCACGCGTGCCAAAAGTGGCACTCTACACCACTCAACAATATTATCGTATAAAGTTAAATCACCCTGTCTGTCCTTTCAGTGCCTTTAACATTTTATCTCCTTTCATTCGGTTCGCAGCGCCAATACACAAACATCAAATATGATTTCAGACAAAAGTAGAATGTAGTTTGATGCGCAGCGCTTGCTGTATGCTACTTTGAATTTCACGACATGTTCATAGTTTTGTCTTGTGAAAACTCGTATTTTATTTGTTTAATTATTGTGATGATGCCTATCTACATATTTAATTCAAAGGGCCACTAAAACAGAATGCTTTTGGACGAATGAATATGGGTTCGTACAACTAAAAGATTGTGCCGTATGTGTGTTATGTTGCGACAGGTTCGCGTGTTGCACGTCAAGTGCGTACAGACATTTTCAAAAGAAACATCAGTCCCCATTTAAGAATACCGATAAGCAATGTGGTTATAAAAAGAGCTGCTACTGGATGTAAGTAACATCTTTTGTCAAACAGTTGGAACCAAACCAAATGCGACCGTGTGTAGTTTCGTAATTGCTCATTGTGTAGCTGCCAAAGACTCACTCAACCTTTCACAGATAATGAATGTACAAAGGACATACACCGATTGTTAATGAATATTTTCAAATGTTGCACAATTGAAACATAATAAAACTCTAAATCCATACTTTTGAGGTCCATTTCCAAAATCTGTATGCATTACCAGATGAATCGAATCTTTTCAAATATTTCTTACTGTGAGGTACCCTGGATCATATTGATTGATAGATTGGTTTGGCAAACTACCTTTACAAAGTTGCCAACCCCTGGTGTGGAAGTTTGGAGAGAGGGAAAGCCTACTCATGTGTAGCTCACTTGAGTGACTTGCTCACTTGAACGTGGTTAAAAATTAGGAGGTCCGTCGGTAATAACCCTACTTTCAAGTGCATCAAAATCACATTAACTAATAATCACTCACTCAATCTGACTGTCGACTATTTTGAATTCATGAAGGTAATCCTATTCAATGGAAATTCTGTGGTCGTGTTAGCCTAATGATTATGGTCAAGAACTCGTGGTCTGTGTTTCGGGTTCGAATCCTGGCACCACTGAAGATTTGCTGTGTAGACAGGGATGATGCACGTTAAATCTGTCAAGCTCATAGTCCTCACGTTGGAATCGAGTGGAAGTTTGAAGAAGGGTGCCCGTTCAAGTGTCGGATTCGCCACTTGACCCCATTCAGAATTGCGAAGTCAGTTGTCCGGCCCCCCCCCCCACTTTGCTTTACAATGCAACCTTCCTCACTAAATGGAAATTCTACTCTCCTCCTCAAATTTAAATTAGTGAATCGATCTGAATGCAATAACGTGTATTGAAAAAATAATGAAGGTTGTAAACATGCATTTTTTTCTACGATTTCGGAAAATATTTTTATTTATTTTATTTATTTGTTTGGAGTCGCTAAAAATAAAGTACGCTGGAAAGACGGTGTTCTTGTTGCTCATGCCACCTGTCTGACATAGTCAGATCGAGGCCCACGAAATTCATCATGGCAATGGGCTAGAAGTACGCCTATCGTTAGGCCTTAGCCTTGAGCACCATACAGGTGACAGTACGATTTAGCTCGGAGATATTCCTGAAGGAACGATAGATAGCGACACCACCTATCTCCACCTCTACAATTTAAGCATGGAACTGAATTGGAGGGAAATTTTCTCCAGTTCCCTGCACTCGTGATTCAGCCCACAAGACTTTCGAACCCACTGATTTAACGAGCACGTACGCCGCGTGTACTCAGAAGGTATTTGGCGGTACGGGCATCGAACCCAGGCCTTCCGGTCCAGAGCCCGGTGCTTTAACCACTAGGCTACCCACGGCCTCCACTAGGTGGCCCACGGTGTTGTTGAGGCTGCCAAGGCCTGTGAGGGGCTGTTGTGCTGTTGAAGAAGAAGAATTATTCGTTTGTAAATTCCAAATATTTAAGAAATATCTAGAAAATATTTCAAAAATCAGAAAAAAAATTAATTAAAAAAATTTTTTTTTATTATTAATACTTCTTTCGGATGCACTCCATTGCATAAAAGAGAAAAGCAGAAAATTTATGGGATTAATATTACGTTCTAAAATTCAAAATGGCAAATTGATTAGATTTAATTTATTAACGTCGCACCCTAAAAAACACGAAGAGTTAGTGACTGACCTCGTTTAAACCTTGGTCAAGAGACAAAAACTACACCAGAACTCCATTCTCAAACTTCCACACCTCGCCAGTGTTGAAATAGCCGGTAGAAGGGAGTCTTAATACTTGCAGTTTATCATTAATTATAAACATCACTGAAAGTTTTTTTTCTTGTTCATCAAATCAGTTTATCTTATTGGTGTACAATAATAATAAAATTATGCTTAATGAGCACCATTTTATATATAATAATTTAATCAAAAGATTTAGCTGAAAAATTTTCATATACATATTTTTTTTTTTTCCACAAATTAGATTTTATCTAATTTTTACATTCTAAACTAACTTTTTTTTCTAAAATTAAACACATTTTGTAGTTATTTCCTCTCCATATATATTTTAACAGCGTATAAACTTTTTAAACTTCATACTCAATTTTCATTCTCAAATTACTACTCAGATCGTTTTTGTCCATTACCTTAACTAACATCCTTTTGTAATACTTTATGCCTTTTTCTTAATCCTTCTTCATTTTCTTGAATGTATTTCACATTTTCAACGTAATTATTGTTTTGAAAAATATCAGGAGAATAAAAATATTAAATAGTGAAATCATAAAAATAAGATTTGAAGTCTAAAAACTTGTGAAACCTGGAATTATTTTTGTATTTATTCCAGTCATTATTATTTTGTATTTATTTCAGTCATTATTATTTTGTATTTATTTCAGTCATTATTATCTTGTGTTCATTCCAGTCATTATTATTTTGTATTTATTTTATTCATTATTATTTTGTATTTATTCCAGTTATTATTATTTTGCGTTTATTTCAGTCATTATTATTTTGTTTTTATTCCAGTCATTATTATTTTGCCTTTATTTCTATCATTATTATTTTGTATTTATTCTAGTCAGAATTATTTATGCCATTATATGAATAAATGTATTAGTATACAAAGTTATGTATTCCTGACAACAATTTTAGTATATTTTTAAATTTAATTGTATAACTTATTCTTTAAATTATTTTTTTTGAAAATTCGAAACAATTTATAATTTTCTTCAAAAAAAAAAATTCGACTGTCATAAAAGAACTTGTTTTTCTTCAGATTTATAAAATTATTAAATCTCGAATTTTGATCAGAGGTCTAAATGTCATTTTAAAATTTTCAAACTTCGAGAAAAGTATTTAAAATTTTAATGTAAGGTAAACAAAATATTTTTTTAAACAAAAATTTTGTATCTCAGTCAAAATGCTTATGTTAAATGCAACTGAGAATCGACTAAGAGCTTTGGATTTTCTAAGTAGCTAAAATTAATACTCGCAAAAGGCTTAATTAGTTTGAAAAAAAGATAAATGAAAACGTAAAAACAATTATCCTTTTTAAAGGCAAGCAAAAAAATGCTTTTATTTAAATGAGTTATGCAAGTTTTTAACTCAAGCACCCATTTCTACTTATAGAAACCGTTAATGAAAGTGAAATCTGTTAACCGCCCGTTCACATCTTTGACCTAAAACTGTAATGTTTTTTCAAGTGATGTTAAAACCCATCAATTTCCCATTTCTAATTACCATTGACGGAGATTTTCTTACTTCGCTTTTGAAATGAACTCCCAGTTTAAACCAAATACATTATTTTGCGTAAAGGTTTGTTCAAGATATTATTACAGAAAGTAATGAATACTGTGATAAATCTTGTATAAATAAATCATCTTGTTAAAATAATTACCGTAACAAGCTTGAGAAAAAAAATGAAACATGAAAAAAAAAGAAAATTTCTTTATTCAAATTATTATTATTTATTATATTTTAATACATAACATTAAAAACAAATATTATTGCAATAATTATTGCTATTACATTGGTGGTAATATTTTTATACAATATAATAGTGTTATTACATTAATTATTATCATTAAAATCAATTATATAGGCAGATATACATAAATATTTAACATAATATTAAAGTGGTCTGAACAAACAGCATTCTGTTCATGTATCGTTCTTTAAATTGAAATAACTACGTTTCACAGCAATAATTTATTTCAAAGAATTTATTACTTACTTTAAGGAAGGTATATTCAATTTATTATAGTAATTGAATCTAAGAACAATGATAATTCGAAACTTATTTTTAGCTACTCAGCTCAGTTTTTCAGATTGCAGATATGGATTCATTGTGCTTGTATGGATTATGTAGATGAGAGCGGGTATTATGGAATACCATTTACATTTCTAAAAATAACTGTATTGGTCTTTGATAAAAGTCTTCCAAATCATGATGAATAAATACAATAAGCGATAGTAAGGTATTATCACTTGTCAAAAAATATAATATTTATTTTGTTGTTGTAAAAAAATATTACTTCTTAAAAAATTATAAATGGAGGTTATAATGGAATAGTCGGGTAATATGGAATAGCAGGGATACTCAACATGCGTTCCACGGACCACCAGCCTTTTTTTAGTTGCCCGGTTATAGCCCATTGTACTAAGAAGTTCAATTATTGGAGAATAATGCACAAAAAATTTAACAGGAAATTTTATCAATCAAGCATTTAAATGTATCAATTTTGCTATTAATTTGCTGTTTAATAGTAGTATGTAAACAAGAGGCTTGGTCATAGAGGAAAGAAAATATAAATTATCCCATAACTCAATAAAAATTCATAAAAATACATGTTTTTGTGTGTATGTTCGATAGAAAAGTTAATATGGCATTAAAATAAAAGCTAAAAATTAGTTTTAATATTTTGATTAATTTTGTGTCAATGTTGCTTTGGTCTTATAGTCTGTTTTTTCGATTACCCGCATGTTGTGGCCCACATGAAATAATTGTCATTTATATGCTGCCCGAGTGAAATATCTGTCATGTGCATTTATGGCCCGGCGGGAAAAAAGGTTGAGTACCTCTGCTGTAACGGTTAGTAATAACAAACAACAATGAAGTAACGAGAATGCGTTCACTGTACTGAACTGAGCTGGAACAGTGAGCATTTTGTGGATGATCCTGAGTTTCAAATCCCAAGCAAAAAATATTCAAAGAAAATAGGTTGTTTCAAAATGATTGGAATGTTGACTATTTTGTAGTGAAAAACAAACATGGTCCAACAACTTGTTTGATTTGTCGCTAAAGTGGTATACTTAAAAAATATAATATGGCTTGTCCTTTTACCACTGAACACAAATAGATTAATGAAGATATTAACGTAATTATGATTTATATTCGAGTTAACGCAGTATAAAAATGAAAGAATTTACTAATATAATTCTCTTCAATTATACCAGTATGTGAGGGATTCGTCCCTCTCTCTTGCCCGCCTAGAGATGTGGGAGGAAGGGAAGAAACACTATCCAGAATCAGAAACAATCTATTTATTGATCTCACAAAATAGCAACAATTATTCAATTAATTTCAATTAGAAGAGATGTTCTCAATATGAATAAAATGTGAATTAATAGCAAGATATACGAATTACAAGGAGATTATTAATATCCATCCCCTTATTACAGGATCAAATCTACTATCCTACTTAATTTAATACCAACTCAACTGTAATGATCAATCTTCGCTTTAAATCGTTCATCTATCAATTATTTGAAATACTCTATAAAATGTTATAATACCTGATCAGTAGTAATGAATTTTATCTCACAACGTTCTCTCTCCTTCTCCTCATTTCTAGCTAGAAAACCATGACTATATATAGCAGACTTAATTTGAATATCACTATTTCTTCTTCAAAAGTTCTTGGTTTTTTAATAAACGCGAATTGATAGCTCAAAGATTTCCCAAGATGATTAGAAGAAGATGCGCGAATAGATCCGTCACAAGTATCAGACAAAAAAAAACAATTATGTTGGTTGTATAAGAACTCATAACCCGAGTCTAAGAAAATCATTATTGTTTATTTATGTTTCTTTCACTAGTCCAATTCAATTTCCAATGTTTCCTTGATCTTATAGTCCCCCCCCCCCCTTAATTTTCCTTTTGCGGCCCGTGTGAAATAGCAATCATATGTATGTGGCCCGTAGGGGAAAAAGTTTGAGTACCCCTGGGATAGAGCATGCCTGGGACTTTCTGGAGAGGGCAATTGCAACTCGCAAAGCCCCTCCGAGAATCATCCAAGGCCTGAAAACAGAGTTGCTGAACAAGAGGGACTAATTGACATAAATTCTCTTATTTCCGGTATAAAATCACAGTGTGAGGCCTGTTTATCTGAAAGAGGGGACTATACAGCCTATTAATCATTTTTTTATTTTTGGTATATTCTGCAACTTCTGTTTCATACATTCCGATTGTTACGCAGGAACATGCGTGTGTATTTTAACTGTTGAATGATTATTTTTTTGCTTTATATCAGCCCTGTATACTTACCGAATTTCATTAACCCTTTATTTACCTCATTATGATTTACTGCAGTTTTTTTATGCAATATTTTGTTTTTTGAATCACTACATTGAAAATTAAGGGATATACATAAACAAAATACTCAACGTTGGGAAATTTAATCTGTTAGAGCTAATTAATTAATTAAAGACATTCAACTGCAAAATTAATTATACACTATGTTTACTTAAAATAAATAGTCAAATTGTTTTCTAAGGTCTTCATTAACATACAAAAAAATAAGACACTTACCTTTTGACATTAACTATTTTTTCGGAACAAAAACAACAATCTTCGGAATCCGCTGAAAACGCAATTTCTGCTATAAAACTATTCGCCTTTCCCGCTAAAATACTCATCATAAAACCCGTGCGGCCATATATCTTGAAAGAGTGGGTTTAAAAGACTATTCCTGTTAAGTATCATGAGAATATTCGTAAAAATGGTTATTCTATGTAATTTTAAGGTGAGTGGTACTTATAAGTACCGTCGGTAGATAAACAGTTAAAATCTCTTCAGTAGTTTTGGAGATAATCGATAAAATCTAAAAATTTCTTTAATTTTGTACACCAGTGTATATCCTACTATGTGGTACCCTGAATCGTATTGATTTATTGGTTGGTACACACACCACAGCTACAAGATTGCCGACCCCTGATCTAGACATAAAAATTTTGAATGGGTGTTTCCATTGTTTACATCTGTTGTGGACCGTAATTCATTGGATTAGTAGTAGTATACCATTTGAATTCCTTACAAAAATCAACTAATTTATAGGTTTTAAAACCAAATTTGATACCTCTATTGAATTTTGTTTGAATTGCAGCGTATACTTTCTATTAGAATTTCCTTCATAATTTAATTTGATACTAGAAAAAAAAATATGTGGACGAATAATTTCTTTATTATCACGGTTTTGAACATCACCCTTGATGGTAGGAATGTATAGACAGAAGTTACAGTGTAAAAAAAAACTCAAGCAAATTTTTCTCATTTTTTGCAGTAACTTCTCAGTGATAAAATATGATTTCGCAATATATCTATATTATTGGAAGGTATTTTATTTTATTGTAGATTGTGTGTGTATGCATTTTTGCTGACCAACCTAATACATAATTATGCAGTTAGTTTTCGCATTAAAAATGTTTTTTTAATGAAATTTCTCTTTTAAGCTTTTAATGGATTAAAATGAAATTCATATTAAAGCATAAATATATTTAACTCTATTTGTTTTATTCTAAATTTCTTTTTTCTGGAAGCTTCAAAGGGAAAATGACCATACTTTAAAAAAGAAAAAATCTTGAAAAGATTTATTTTCATTTCATTCACATCCCTTAATGACAAAATAATACAGAACTCAGTCATACAATTCTGTCACTCCTTATCTGTCAGCAACTTCTCAATCCGACTTTTTTTTAACTTTACAGTATTCATCCTAAAAATTCTAACAGTATCTCACGTTTTTCCCCCGCTGAATAACAAAGAGTTACTGACATGAATGTTATTCATATGCAAATGCCCATTAAGGGTACAAAGAAAGCTCGCTTTGAGTTTCTAAAGCCTTTGTGTATTATCGTATTATTGCAGAAACTTCTCTTTTCAAACATTTGTCAATGAGAACATTTACTTCCGCTAGGACAATATTACCAGGTGCAATGACCTGCAGACCAAGTACATGCCATTTCTTAACGTCTTAAGGTCAAGTTTAAAGCATATTTAATTCCTTCTTTTTCATTAAAGATATAAAAAAAATTCCTCCACATTCATTTCGGAAAGTATTTTATTTCTTTCATCGATGATCTTGTTTTATAGGAATTTTGTTGTATAATTTTGTAAAAGAGAGTTTAGTCTCATGTAAGCATTCGTATATTTAAAATCATGAAATTATTGTATTAATAGCTGATTTTAGTAGCAAACTAGATGTAAAAAAAGAATTAAAAAATAAGGAATATTGCTCGGATATGTATTCTCATCGAAGAATAATTTATGTTTAAAACATTAGATCCTTAAGAAGTCTGTAGAGCTTCTTTATTCTTATATGGTAAGAAAAACATGCCCTGATCTAAATAAAAAGAGACGTACGAAGGAGTTATTCAAATGCTCGATAACTGTTAGATGTGATGTGCATGTATTGAAAATGAAACTCTAGCAGTATCATAGAAGTTTAATGTTTTATTCAGGAAACACACCAATACGAGCAATAAAATTAATAACACATTAGCCTACAACTGGTTCTGATACAAGCAGTTGTGCGATTGGGCACTGGCTCGAAGGATTGACGGATATCCTTCTGCGGAATTGCTTGCTGTATATATTCCTAATGGTGACTTACATAGACAAGATCTAAGGAAGGTCAGAAACACTTGCTCAACAAAGCCGTAGGGAATGTTGTGGCGATATTTGGCAATCATGCCGACCTGTAAAGTAATGAAAAAGAAAAGAAACAGGCAGTAAAAGGTATAAAGGCATGCCAGTCAATCATTGTCCTGTTAAAATGTAAGCTAAGGGATCCAAGAAAGTTAAGTCAACATAACGTAAAAGAGCAAACTCACATCGTTGTACCACCGTTTTGTAAGGGCGTCTCTAATGACGACCAAAATGGGCTCCAGCTATCAAATGAAACGGTATTCATACCATAACTCCTGGTTATCAAACTGTATGATGGATGGCAGTCAATATAGTATTCTAATGATGTCCTGGACGCCTTCAGACTCTATTGCACTGGTCATCGGGAATCAACTCCAATCGATGTTCATTGCTGTGAAGACGGTTATTTTTTATTCTCTGATATTCCGAGACGAATGCACCCAGCATTCCTGTAAATGTTTTTGGAGGCATGCAACGGTGACAGGCAGTCATCACAATGCCCTCCATGACCTCAGTCCCCTTTCGCTGATTCGCTTATCGATGTTCACTGCTGTCATT